>WEZZ01028697.1:46662-78369 GCA_013400585.1 Chloropsis cyanopogon | reverse complement strand
CCCAGGTGGGTCAGGGAAGCACAGAGCACATCCCCAGGTGGGTCAGGGAAGCAGGGAGCAGCCCCAGGTGGGTCAGGGAAGCAGGGAGCCTGGCACAGGTAGGGGATCAGTGGCCGAGGGAGCCGCAGCAGCACTCCCAGCTCACGCTCTGGGAGGAAAGGGAGAGCCCTGCACGTACCGGCTGGATGCTCCCAAAGCTCTGGGCAGGGCAGTGTGGGATGGCTCCCAGCAGGAACTGCCGGGCTGCAGAGATCAGCTCCAAGGGATCCTGCACGACACGGGGGAGACACGGCCGTGGAGGCAAAACGTCACCCTCAGCCCAGTCCCTGCTTCAGGAGAGAAGCAGGAGCCACAGCCCCACTCCCGAGGCTGTCACAGCTCAGAGGGCAGGGGGTGTTAGAGGTTTGGGAGCAGCCCTGGCAGCTCGTCTCTGCCCCAGGGCATGAGGAACCTGCACCAGCTCCCTCTGCTCTGCACGGGAAGGTGGGAACAAGAGGGATGCTGCAAGTGCTGCTGCAGGGGATGAATGAAGAATAGGATCAGTTACAAGAGGTTTTAAGCTGGAGAGGGGTAGATTTAGACTGGACACTAGGAAGAAATTTTTCTCTGTGAGGGTGGGGAGGCCCTGGCACAGGTTGCCCAGAGCAGCTGTGCCCCATCCCCTGGAAGTGTCCAAGGCCAGGCTGGACAGGGCTTGGAGCACCCTGGGATGGTGGAAGGTGTCCCTGCCCATGGCAGGGGTGGAACAGGATGAGGTTTAGGGTGATTTCCAACCCAAACCATTCTGGGAGTCTCTGATAGGAGAAAAAAAAGAGTCCAGGCTTTGCTTACGTGCTCTGTGGGGTGGTCTTGATCAGACTGTGGCAGGACTTCCCCTTCCACAAAGAGCTGGAGCAGCTGGAGGTACATCTGGAGTGCCACGCTGAGGAAGGTCGGCTCCCGCCGGAGCAGCTCGCGCTGGAAGCAGGGGGTGAGGCTGGGGTGGGGGGCACACATGGGCTCTGTTAGCTCGGCGTGGATGGGGCACACACAGGCACAGGGCAGACACAGCTGCTGCTCTGCCCTGTCTCATTTGAGTCCCATTGCGTGCAGGGCCGCCCCAGGAAGGGAAGTTGGCTCCAAAACCTGCGTTTGCAGCACAAGGCTGAAGGGACACTTCTGGCAAAGTCCTTTAGCAAAAGCTACAGCGCTCCTCAAACAGCATCGGGCCCTGATGAGGAGCTCTGTCCTGCTCAGGTAAGAGGTAACTGTGCTCACCTAGAGGCCAGCAGTCCCTCCGTGCCAGCCCCTCTGGGTGCCACCCACCACCCCCATCCCCCTGAGTGCCCTTCCCAGCCCAGCAGGGCCGTACCTGTAGAAGGCCAGGGGCAGGAGCCGGGTGTGCCGCTGCGAGGCTGCACTGTGCAGGACACGGCACCTGCCGGGCTCTGCAAGGACAGGGAGAGGCACTGAGCACCTTCAGAGGGGCTCACATCACCTTTCGTACTCCTGGAGCAGCACAGGGGCTGCACACTTTCCTTCCAGGCCACAATAAATACGGGTGCTTGGGGGTGGTGACCAGCAAGAGAAGCAAGTTGTCCCCTCAGGCTTTCTCTACCAGCAGGGACAAGACTGAGTTCAGGCACTCCTAATCATCAGTTGGGTCTGCCACACTCTGGGATAGGAGCAGGATCCCTCCATCAGCTTTCACACAAAGCTGAGAGAAAGCTTTCTTTTGTGCTGCTCCCAAGGGCCCAGCAGCCCCTTCTCACAGGGACACTCCAGCCCAAGGGATGGGTCACCTGTCCTTCCACCCCTTGGGGACAGGACTCACCTCCCTCTGCTGAACGGAAGAGAAGTGGCCAGGATGTGCCCCTCCCTTCTAGGCACTGCAGGATCTCCAGGGACCATTCCAGAGATGTCTGAAAATCCACTCCTTCCTGCGTGTCAGAAAGGAGAGGTCTCGTTTCTCTCGGGCTGTGGCTGCATCAAAGCAGGAAGGAACCCCCACAGGAGACTGCAGATGGACTGCTCTNCACTCCTTCCTGCGTGTCAGAAAGGAGAGGTCTCGTTTCTCTTGGGCTGTGGCTGCATCAAAGCAGGAAGGAACCCCCACAGGAGACTGCAGATCAGCTAAAGGACCTTAGGAATTTACCCCAAGTCCTTCCCCTCACCTGGCAGCCTGGATTGCCCCAGGGGAACCAGGCACCAGAGCAAGGCAGTCCCTTCCTCACCTAACCCAGCCATGCCCGGGCTCCACTGAGAGAGGGCAGAGCTGCATCGTGGAATGGTTTGGCTGGGAAGGGACCTTGGAGATCATCCAATTCCAGCCCTCTGTCATGGGCAGGGACACCTTCCACTAGACCAGGTTGCTCCAAGCCTCATCCAAGCTGGATTAACCAACAGACCACTGCACATCCTGCACCCACCCCACTGGAGCAGCTTCTGTCCCCTCTGACCTCTCCACTGACAATATGTCTTGGGATTACTGTGGGGTTTCTTTCTTTATTACTCATTTCACATGAATTAACCTCCCAGCTCTGTCTGCTCGAGATGTTTCTCTCCTCCCTGGCTCTTCCCCCAGACTCTCCCACGGGCAGACTGAGACCAAATGGTTATTTTTGCCTTGAATCTGCTCCCTGACCCCATCTGTGAGGTGACTCCCCAAATGGCTGCACTTCAAAGCTGAGGTGACAGCAAAGGGACAGCAACAAGCCTTCACAGGCAGCAGGATGCTCAGGGCAGGCAGCTGCTGGAAGCAGCCTGTCATCTTTGCTCCTTCACTAAACAGCATTAAACCATTTGGAAACTAATGTTCCTCCTTCCTGGGCAGCCCTTCTCCGACGAAGTACCACATTCCAGCCTGAGGAAAAACATCATCTGACAGATGTGAGATGCTACAGGAAAGCTGGGTGAGATACGAGGTTCCTGCACTACCTGGGAGGTGAAAAGTCTGAACAGGAAACTGAAAACAATAAATCATCCAGGAGGAGAAATAAAAGTAGCGAAAAGGAGATAATGTCAGTGAGAGGAAAACACAGATTTAATCTGATGGGAACAGAAGGGCTTTCAGCAGGCTTGTCTGGGGTGTTGCTGATCCCTTCCTCCTGGCAGAACAAGCTCCCAGCCCTCCCAGTGCTGCTATGAAGCATTTTTGGGCAGCAAACCAAGCTGAGCAGACACATCCAGTGGCATGAGAGCTCCCTCGGGGCTGAACTCACCCTTGGTGCTATTCTGGCTGAGATGAGATCCAGGAGTGAGAAGAACAGCAGAGCAACAAGGAGCTGCAAGGAAAAGAGGCTGCCTGTCAGTTGTGCCTGGAGTGGTGACTTGGAATTGCCCTTTCCAGTCAGGGAACACAAACAATTCACCAGGTGCACTCCCAGCCTGGACCTGGGTGAACCACGGAGTGTTTCACCTGCAGGGACCCCAGTTACCCTTGGCTCCCCCAGGCACCTCCAGGAATTTTGAGGTGAAAGCTGCAGTTTTTTCCTGTGTGCCAAGGGCACTCAGTGACACCAGTTCCTGACTGGCAGCTTCTGGCTCCAGACCAGTACAAACAGAGTCAATCCCACAGGAAGAGGAGCTGCTGCTGCCTGGAGCAATAAAACCCCCAGGATAAACAGGAGGCCCAGGTTCCTTTCCAGCACTGTCACCCGTGAGCCTCTGGCACAGGGACACTCCCCATGCTGAGCTCTGACCCTGGCTCTTCCCTGGACAATCAACAGCCAGAACTGCAGGGCAGCAGCCCAGCTTCCTCCTCAGCAGAGCCCTCCAGAGCATTCCCCTCGCACTGAGGTGACAGGCAGAGCCATTTCCTGCACCAGACTTGGGAAAACCCCCAGGAAATCTGTCTCTGGGAATCCCAGCACAACTTCCCAGAGCTCTTGAAATGTCTGCACTGCTGTCTCACAAACTTCCTGCATCTCCTTAACTTTCCAGCCAAGTTGTCCAGGCTAAGATCCTCAAGGACTGCTGGTGCTGGAGGAGAGGGAATGCTGGCACGCCAGGGATCGAGCTCTCTGTCCCTGCAGGGCTCTCTCCAGCCACAGTTTTTACAGCAGCTGTTGAACAGCCCTCCCAGACTTCACAGGAACCAGAGTCTGAGGTAGAAGTTTAAGCTTGGAATAACTTTGCCTTCAGGATAAGAATTTAGGAACTGGCAATTTGCAGCCACCTTTTATCAACTACCCACCAGCAAGATTTCCCAGCAGGGATTACCAGGGATGCAGCACTATCTCAGGACAACTCCTCTCAGTTAGAGACCTCCTATTTCTGCTTTTCAGGTGTAGGGGAGAGCAGACACGTGAAATGCACCCAGCCTTGCCTGCTCTGTGTCAGTCCCCAGCCTCTCCAGTGCCTCTCTCCCTCGTCCCCGTGCTGACTGCTGCAGGATGGCACCGTGGAGGAAGGCAGCTGAGAGCCAAGGGGGGTCAGAGACAGGGAAAACTGCTCCTGAGCAAAGGAACCTGGGAAACAGAACAAACAAGTCATGGTTTGCAGGTAAAAAAGGGGGGAAAGTACTGCTGAGAATGAGGAGGGAATCAGGGATTTGGGCAAAGGTGCAAGGTTGTGACTGGGATAAGAAAATAATAATTATTTTCATTTTGTTCTCCCTGTAGCTGGATGCTACATGGAGGCAGTTGTGAAAAAGCCAAAGTCTAGAAGCAGACAGAAGCATTCTCAAGCCTCTTTTATCAGCAGTTGGACAGGCAGTAACTCTACACTACAGAAGCATGTGATTATCACCTGCCATAACCTGCAAGGAGATCCTTAAATTAATTCCCAGCTTCTGCAGAAAGGCTGCAGGGCACTGACAGACAGCGTAAGGAGAGGTAAAGAAGGAAGCAAGCAGCCAGTGAGCAGCTTCAGGAGCCCAGATTCCCCAAATCCAGGGAGCAAAGGGTGTGGCAGCTCCTGGGAATGACTCAACACCGTGCTAAGGCCCTGCCTGACCAGGGCTCTGCCTAAGCAGCCTTTTCCTTATGGGGGAGCACTGACCCACATTACACACAGGGCCAGCCTAAATCATTATCACGCCCCATTTTGAGTTGAAGCCCTCCAGAGGAGTCTGTCTGGAGCTGTCCTGCACACCCCAGCCCACCCTCCAGGAGAGCAGCTCCACCCCTCACACACACACACCTGGTACTGGAGCCATGCCAGCCCCTCAGCCTGGCCAGTTCTTCTGCAAGTGGGGCCCCAAACAGTCTCTGCCACTGGGAGCAAAGTACTGGCTCCAGCCTCGGCCACCAAAGCTGGGGACAAAGATGGAAACCAGCAGCATTAGTGCTGGGGTGCAGTCAGGTACAGCCAGCTGCTCAGAGAAAGGGGCTTTCCCCCTCTCCTCGGTGAAAAAGCCCAAGTTGTACATGCACACATCAGAAACGGGAGAAATTTCCCATCCTGGACAGGCAGAGGGTCAGTAGTGACCGTGCTCACACCATGGAGCCCTGGGGCTCCTCTGGCAGGACCAGCCAGAATGAAAGAACAAAGGTGATGGCCATGCTCAACAGCTGTGTAGAACTGCACACAAGGAGTTACACACAGGAGAGAGAATAAAACCTGGGATTTTGGGGCATTTTGGCTGCTGGTGACGTAACAAGCAGCCCACATCAGAGACCAGGACAAGCCTCCCAGCTCCCCACTGTGACACAGCCCCTGTGGCAACACCCCAAGGAGCCCAGAGCTGGGATCAATGACACCAAGGGCTCAAAAACAATTTCCAAAGGCTTTAAGAGTTTCTGTTGAGTGTTATATGCTTGGACAGTGTTTAACACAAGCTCTCTGGATTTCTCCCAAAACCAGAGAACCAAAATGAGCTCAGTCACCGCTGCAGAGAGGAGCACCACGGGACACTGGGTCTGACACGTGCTCAGAGCCTCGTTGACCCTTTCTGCTGCATCCTCACAGTCCAGGCTGGCATTCAGCAGGCCCTGCAAGAGGACAAACGACAGGATGGCCCCACACATCCACCTCTGCTGCTCCAATCCCTCGCTGAGCAGTGTAAACTAATCAGAGACAACTGTAGGGGTCAGCACGGCTCAGCAAAAGAAACATCCACCAGCAGCTCCTCCCCCCACCGGCTTTGCTGCATTGTATTGGAATTCACCTCCAGCACCGCCTCCTCCTTTTCCTGGTTACTGCTCTTCCCGGAATTACAGCAAGAGCTCTCAAAAGGAGGGTGCAGAGGGGATGCCTGGTGTGCCGGGGGAAGCTCTGAGCAGGGACAGGGAGCAGAGGGACAGCAGCAGCATTACCCTGAAGAAGTGAGCTGTGATGTCGTAGGAGAGCGCGTATCCCCTGGAGCTGACGTTCTTCTGCAGGAGCACATGGAGAGGGAAACAAAACCATCATTCCTTCCCTTTGGAATACCATTTCCTAAGAGCATTTTAGGGGCTCAGACAGCCCAGAACCACCCAGTGAATGTGGTTTCTGTGCAAGGCACTCCCGTGGATCTGAGCTGCACGGCCCCTGCAGCCACGAGTGCAGGAGGGCAGCAAATTCAAATTTAAGGTCTTTATCTAGAGCATTCACCAATGAGCAATCACCATTTGGCTCACAACACCTACCAGCTCAGAGTTCACAAAACTGAAGAAGCTGTCACAGTCCAGCACTGTTTTGTTCCCTTTCCAACACGTGGTGATCAGGGTGGATGCAGGGAGCCCCACCAGAATCCTTGGGCAGGGAAGAATGAAAACTGAGGTTACTGCCAGGGACAGAATCAGCCTCCCCATGAAGGTGTGTGACATCCAGCCTGGCAGGGGCGACTGGTAGCCCAAGATGGCACACGGAAACACAGCTAGTTCCAGTGGGGGCCAGGGAATAAGGATGCCCTGCACAGCTGTCCCCGTGACATGCAGTGTCCCTGTCACTTGCTGTGGAACAGAGGGGAGGGCACTGCCCACACCAGCCTGCCCTGAGCAGCTGCACTCACCTCCTGTGCAGCAGCAGCTCCTGCTGCCTCCAGAGCTGCTCTCCCAGGGCAGAGCCCTGCTGGCTGCCCGTCAGTCTCCCCCGGAGGATCTCAAACAGGAAATGTCTCTGGGCAGCTGAGCAGCGGGGAAGCAGCTTTGGCCTGCACCTCAGCTCCAGCACCAGCTCCTGAACAGGGTGGTGGGGAAAGCAGTGAGGGCCACACAGCAGCCTGCTCCCAAACCCTCTTTGTTTCTCTGAAGCAAGCAGAGATGAGCAAGAAAAGCCTCTCTCAATCCCCACCCCTCAGCTCAGAGGTGAGAGCCGAATGCAGCCTCACCAACAGTGGGGAATGAGGGAATTCTTGGGTCAAGTTCAAGGATTAAACATCCTCAGAGTCTGAAATCACCTGCAGCCTGCAGAGAATCTCGGGGCTGACTGACATCTTCGCCTGGCCACAGCCACCCAGGTCCAGCCTGAAACGAGGGGACACACGGGGTGACTCACCCTGCTGGCCCAGGGCAAGCACAGTTCAAACACAGTCAGATGCTTCAGATGAACACAGGGCTCAAACATTGTGCCTTAAATAAGCTGTAGCTGAGACAGTGGCTCTCCTCTAACCTCCCTCCTCATTTTCCAGCTCCGGGGCATTGGTGCTTGTCTGGCCACACAAAGCTGAGTACAAAGTCAGCTTAAAAAGGACAGCCAGACAGGGCCTCTCTGTGGCTGCAGCCCAGGCCTCTGCCACCCAAAGCTTATGCACAGACTGGTGAGTCACACAGGGCCACCTCCCAGCTCCCCCTTCCAGCCAGACCAGCAGGGAATGGCTTCCCCAGCCCCAGGAAGGGACAAGCTCCCCGTGCACAGCCTCAGGGCCGCTGCCAGAAAGGCCCAGCACACCTGTGTGAGGAATCCAGGATGGCATGGAGGATGACTCCACACGCCTTCTGCAGGTCTCCATCACAGCCACCAGCAGCAGAAGGTGCAGGAAGGTACCTCTGATAGATGGCCCAGTGATGGAAATCCTGTCTGCAGCGTGGAAAAGGAGGAGATGGAGAATCTGCTGGAATGGTGCCCCTCCCTTGATGCACAGGGCAGCTCACACATCAGGGGTGGTGAGGGATGTGAGCTCAGACAAAAGCACCGTGTAAGTACAGGCACAGGGAGCCCTCCAGCAGACCCCACCCTGCTCTGGCTCCCAGAAACAGGGAGGGTCTGTGACAAGTGATTTGGAAGGGCTGCACAGGCAGGGTGAGCCCCACAGAACCACACCAGGGATGGTTTGGGTTGGAAATGGCCTCAAAGCCCATCCAGTCCCACCCCTAACCATGGGCAGGGACACCTTCCACCAGACCAGGCTCCTCCAAGCCCTGTCCAGCCTGGCCTTCCTTGAGTAAAAACACACACCCCCCTCATTCCAGCAGTGCTTGAACTCGGGACAAACCACAGCAGGCACCAGGCATTTGTATCCTGCAGCCACTGTTTAATTACTTCCTGCTCTCCAGTGCTTTTCCCTAATTCTGATGGGACACTCTTGGAATATTCCCTTTCCCACAGAGCCCCTTGGCCCTCACCTCTCTGACGCAGAGAGAATGTCCTTTCCAGGGCACACTTCCAGCTCCATCAGCAGCCACTCTCTGAAAGATAGCTGGGAAAAGCCAGGATTTAGGAGCAGGGAAGAACAGCAAGGGAGATAACTTGTGCAGAGCAGCCACCTGCTGCCCAGCATAAAACCCACTTCCACTTCACCTCCAGACACAATCCCATGTGGATTAACAGACATGAAACAAGAGACATTGACTCAAGGAAGCTCCTGTGCTGTTTCTTATTAAAAAAATCAAGCTAAAACCCTACTGGCCTTCAAAAATTCATGGAAATCCCATCAGGCCTGTCTCACACCCACCCACCCCTTTGAGATTTCCAGACACACTCAGCACCTCCAAGCCCAGATGCCAGGATGAACGTGTGTTATTAGAAATAAAGGCAAAACGAGCCAAGCACCTCAGCCAGGCAGGCTGTGTGAGCCTCAGAGAGAGGTTACAGCACAGGGGTGTTCCAGCCCTGGACACTGAGCCAGCCAAGCACAAGGAGCCGTTCTAGGAACACCACAAACTGCTCTGCACAAAGACAAGCTGGTTTCAGAGGAAGGAGGCTAAAAAAAAGAGAGCCTGTCAAACCAGAGGCTTTGCAAGGGTGGCACAAAGGGAATAGCTGAGATGGTTTGAGCCAGGCAACCCAAGGTGGCTCAGGGGAACATTGGCATTCACACAAAGCACCAGAAAAGCGAGGATTTCCAGTTGTTTGCCTCTCCACCTCTTCCCAGGGAGCACAGCAGGGAGCCAGGGTGATGGACAGGCCTTTGCTCTGCAGCTCCTGAGCTTCTAGAGCTTGCCAAGCTTCCTGCTTTTCCAAGAAGTAGGGCACAAAAGTTTTACCTCTGGTTTTCTCTCCCTACCTTATCATCCCCATCAAATAACACCCAGCACCCATCCCAGCCCAGGTGACTCAGCTGTCTGACAACTTTTCAGGTTTTCAGTTCTTACTTTCAGGCACTAAGTTCTTACAAGAAGCTTTTTGATCACCAATAAGGAAATTGCAAAGGGCAGATCTAAGAAAGTGAGAATTAGAGGGTGAATTTGGGTGATGGAAAAGATTCATACCTGGAATGCCTTTTCCTTCAAGAGCCCTTGGAAGGCTGCTTGCCTCCATAAGCACAGGCTGGCTCTCCTGTAGTTCAGAGAGGGGCAGGACAGGGAGCTCCAGCTCAGGGCACTTTTGGCCTCCTCACACGGGACTCCCCGAGCTTCCAAGCTCAGCCGTGGCACCAGGTGCTGCAGCTGGGGTGAAAACAGCAGAGCCTGCACCTGGCTGCCACAGAACCAGGCCCAGAGGCAGCAGGGGAGGGCACAGAGATGGATTTCTCTGCTGTTTTCTTGGTGTGAGTGATGTTTGCACAGGGACCCGCAGCAGGAATTTGGGCTGAGGCTGAGCTCTCTCGTAAGTTACAGCAAAACTTTTTCCCTTTTACCTTCTTGATCAGGCCAGGAGGAATCAAGGCACAAAAATCTTCGTGAGAACAGGATGAAAACTTGCACAGCAGATAAGCTGCTGCTGCAGTGCAAAACCTGAGGGAGAAAAGGGAAGAACTCCATTGTCTGGTGGGTTCAACCACCTCCACAAACTCTGTGAATCCTCCACAGGAGCCTTCCCAGCACCCCAAAATCCCGGGGAAGCAGGGAGGGGCGGTGCCCCATTTCACCTCAAGCAGAAGGCAAATGACTCCTCTGTCCTGCACACCAGCAAGGAGCTCCAGTACTCTGAAACAGAAAGGGCCTTTCCAGGAACAGCCTGAGGAGCCCCAAAATTGGCTTCCACTGCAGGAATTAAAGCTCTGCATTCACTTAAGTGGATCACAAAAGCTGCCAGTCCTAAAATATGAGCAGCGCCGAGGGAAGGACCCTGGAAGGTAAAATAAGTGAAGAGCAGAAAAGATATTTTTGGTAACTTTGTCACATTTCACTGGTAATATTCTTACATTTTTGTCTCATTGTAGCATTTTAAATTTTCATCTTTGAGACAGTAATACTTCACTTGTGTTATTGTAATATTCTGTATCAAAACACCTTTCTGAGGGAAAATACTCAGACTTCCTGAAGGAGCAGGACATTGTTTCTGATCACCAGTAGTGCAGCAAAAATTGAGCAGATGAGAGACAACCCACAGCAGAGCTGGAGGTTTCTGTAATACAGCAACTTGAAATAATTCACTGTAAATTCAGATTTTGGGATTCTCAAGGCTTTTTAGCTCCTCTGACAGCTAATTTAGTCTATCAGCCTGTTATTTTCACCCTTGCAATATCACAGGGTAGAGGAAATAAACCAAGCAATTCTTTAATAACAAAACCATGCACTGCTGCAGCCCAGATAGGAGTACCTTCGTTTTATTTTTAAACTTTTACAACTGAATTATTCAACGTGGAATTTAGGAAAGAAGCATTCTACCATTTCTCTTTTGTCTCTTTCCTAAACTTCCCTATTTTAGCTTCTGTTAAAATGTCTCAGAACGCATTAACCTTCCACAAGCAATATTTCTGTGGGGGAAAAATTCTCCTCACGTTCCTGAGGGCAGCTTCATACCCTCTGCCCAAACCAGGGTATTTTTTGGGAAGCCTGGAGGGCAGTGAAGTCCCTGCACAGCGCAGCCCAGGCAGGTCCATGCCCCCCAGCTCAGGAAATGGAGGAGGATGGCCTTTGGCAGCACAGGATTCCTGGCTGGAAAACTGACCTGATGATAAATGAGCTGGCAGAGCCTGCCCAGGAGTGCAGGCAGGAGATTCCTGTGCCCACACATCATCTTCACCAGCAGGGAGAGGCACGGGCCCTGCCTGCAGAGGGTGAAACCACAAGCTCATTAAATGTATCCCCAGCACAGGAATGGGTAATTAAAAATGCCTAAACAGCCTGGAGCTGCTCCAGGCTCGTCTGTAAACACAGCACAATTATCATTCCATCCACAGGCTCAGGGGAAGGGGCACTTTTGGGGTACCCGAGCAGAGAACCCCTACACACCCCCCAGCAGTGCCCTGCCTCGCACAGTGGGTGGCATCTCAAACACTTGTTGTCATCTCAGAAGGACAAAGTGGCCTCTGAGGTGACAATAAGGACAGGAGGAGCTGCCTGGGGCACAGGGAAAACAGAGGCAGAGCAATGAATGGGATCAAACCACAAAGCAAGGAGGAATTGCTGTGACAGGGCCCTGCTGAAAAGCAGGGGCAGGGAGGGATTTTCCCACCCAGACAGCAGAAAAAGCCATCCTCAGAGGAGACCAGGTGGCAGTTGTGTTTGGAGACCATTTCCTGGGACTCCTGTTTGTCACAGGGACTTTTCAGCCAGGTTTTTAACAGTGATTCACCTGCTCTGGGGCACAGCAGTGCAGGGGAGGGAAGGATGCCCTGGCTGCCACGGCCCAGGGAGAGCACCAGGGCAGCTGGGAGCACAGCCAGCTCCTCAGCACGGCCCTGCTGCCCAACAGAGTGGTTTTGACACGGCCCCATCATGTTTACAGGCTCTGCTCCACCGAGGAGGAGCTGAGCACCAGCAGAGCTCCAGGGCACCGCTGCCTCTCCTCCCCAGCCAGGTCTGAGCCCAGCCAGGCCTTGCCAGGGGGAAGGAATTCCAGGACAAAAGGGATTATTGGCTTCACTGCCACCCCCACTCTGGGCTGAAACACCCAGCACTGTTTGAGGGGTGCTCCATCCCTGGCACAGAGCACAGAGCAGAGCCGAAGGGAACTTTGCTGAAGGGATCTGGACAACAGAGGAGAAACATGTTTTATTTACTCAGGTACCTCGGGGTGCATTGGTTCTTGGAGTGCAGGCACCTCCCCTGCAGCTGCCAGCCTGGCACCAGGGGTAGGAACACCCAGAGTCCCTCCTCAGCCCTGCACAAGTGCTGGAATTCTGGTTATCACCCAGTTTTGGTTCTCCTGCTCCTTGACTCCCATCTTACCTGTCAGGAGGGTTAAAAGAGGAGGCAGCCAGGAGGGTTTGGCAGAATGATGTCAGCAGAAGATCAACAACCTGAAATGAAAAGCAGGAATAAACCTGGAATAAACCCCACACTGCTAATTCCTGCTTTTCAGCCTGGATTTTCCTACTTTTCTGCTTTGTAGATATTGCATTTTTTGACATTAAAACGAGGAAACAAATTGGTTAATGAGATTCACTACAAGTTGTACAGATCCACTGCCACTAAGGCTGGAAAATTAAGCCCATAACAACCCCAACACACAACAAACACCTGGACAAGGCTGCTGAGAAAAACCTTGCTCATCACAGGACTGCTCTGGTAGAAAATATCTCCAGATCCCTTCATCCAGCAACTGCCAGGTGGTTAAAACACAGGAATAGCCTGTGCAGGGCAGGACAGGGCAGACAAGAGGAGAAGTGTATTTCCTGCAGACAAAGCAGCCTTTCACACCTTCTGTCCAGCTGCACTTCCCTGCCCAGCCCCTGTTCCCCAGCCAGGGCAGATGGTACTCACGCTCTGGTGGCAGGGTGCCAGCCTGGGGGCAGGGACAGCCACTGGCACAGGGGAGCTGAAAGGAGCAGCCTCCTCCTCCTCCTCACTGCTGTCACCCAGCACACCTCGGAGTCTGTCTGAAACCACGGCCAGCTGAGCTGCCACATCTGTGGGGAGGGGACAGGAGGACAGGGCGACCAGGACAGCAGGAGTGAAACATTCACAACCCCCCCACGGCAGCAAGAACGAGCAAAATATAAACTTTAATCAATCAGAGTCAAAAGTGTGGTAGGAAAAGGTTTAATAAGCAAAAAGTGTTGGCTGGGGCACAGTGGATCAGCATCCACAGTGTTATTTTTTCCCAGTTCTATTACCAGCACAGCTCAGGAGCAGTGCTCACACCAGAGAGGAAATGGGCCAGGCGAGCCCCAGGAGTGGGGCAGCAGAGATTGGTGTGATTATCACAAAGAGAAGCCCCAAATAAAGCACGGGAACACATCAGACATTAAAATGTACATATTCCTAGCAGGAAGGATTGTCAGCTCTGAGGGATTACCAGCTCCAGGTGCCAGTGGCAGTAACTCCTGCTGTGCCTCTGGCCAGCACCAGCCACACTTCATTCAGGCAGCTTTTGGGGCAGTCAGTGAGAAGCAGCTCCCTCATACCTTCCCACTGAGCCTGGTCCACTACCAGAGTCCTGAGCTCAGCTAGTTCAGCCTTCAGCTGCTCAAAGGGCTCTTGGGAATGGCTGGGCTCTGCTTTGGAGTCATCTAGACAAGGAGGAGAGGAAATGCATTCAGCAATCTCTGCCTGCACTTTCTGCAGAAGCACAATTTACTTTTCCCGAAGCTCCAACAAAACCCCAAACTGTCAGCCTGCCACACACAGAGCTTTGTTTTTAGACTCAGAATGTGCTATTTAATTAATAATTTATGGGTTTACGCCTAGTTGCGAAAAGGAATTCAGTTTTTGAAGACGAGAGGCAAAAAAGTTTTGTTTTCAGAGTTTTCTTCCCACTCCCTTTAGCTCTGCCCCTCACAGAAACATTTGCTGTCCTCAAGCCTGGAGTCAGGCTCAGAATGCAGACAGACATCACAGCATGGATACATCACCAGCTTCTCCAGATGCCCCACGTTACTCTGGCTTTTTGTTTAAGAGAAGGAATAAAAGGAAATTCCTTTTCCCACTAGAAGGAGATGCCAGCAGCGACTGCCACAGCCCCAAAACCCCCCAGAGTTCCTTAGACAGAAACAGCTTCTTGCGGAGGGGCCGGGAATAAATCACCCAGGGGCAAGAACAGCAAATAACAAAGGCTGGCATTGATACTGGTTGTAAACAGGCTGTAAAATAACGTGTTGGGAGCCCACTGAGCCACCTGCGTGTGCAGGAGTGAGCCCTGGCAAACGGGGCTTGGGGCTCTCAGTCCTGCCCCAAATCCCGGCTGTGTGCTGAGCCTGGGGACCGGGCAGGGAGCAGGGGGCAGGAGGGGACAGCAGGGGACAGGGAGGGGACAGGGAGGGGACAGGGAGGGGACACAGGGCCCCGGCAGTGCCAGCAGAGGTCAGCGGCAGCGTGGGGAGCCCGGAGCTGCCGGGGTGACCCGGATCCATCCCGGCCCCCCGGGACCCCATGCCCCGGTTGCCAGGCCAGCCCCGCAGCTAGCTAAGCCTGCTGCACATCTGCGGTGCCCGGGGACGGCTCTGCCACGCCTCTCCAGCCACAGCATCTCCAGAAAGCCCCAAAGGCCCCGAGCAGGGCTTGGCTACAGATCCATCTCCATAAGTCAGGGCAGGAATCTGTAACTTATCGCCACCACGCTCTGGGAACCATCTCTGCTGCCCAGCCCGACCTTTTCCTTGTGTGCAAACCATTGGAAGGTGTGTTTGAAACACCCACTTGCTGACAGAAACGGCAGAGCTCATTAAATCCCCGCATTAAATATCCATAATCCTGCCCCAGGATGGGACCTGGGATCACCTCCCACCCAAACACCCACAAAGCAGGAGCTGCAATCCCTTTCCCAGCCCCTCCTGCCCCCCCAGATCTCCCTAATCCCCTGTTAAAAGAGGATGCCAGGAGTTCAGACAGCACAAGTGCCATTGCACAAGGGATCAGCACAGCAGGTTCCCAGCACTGCAATTCCCAGCCCGGGTTGAGCAGCTCAGGCTGCAAACGCTGATTCATGGAAAGGTCCTGGAGGTGGAATTCAGCCAGCTCAGGCTCAGGCAGCATCTGCAGCCTCAGCACAGCACAGGGCTCCCAGGGACTGCAAAAATCCCACCCAAGCAGGGCTGGCAGAAAAAGTCATTGCAGGAGTAAGAATTTAACACCTCGATACAACATAAAGGACGTAACACTTATTTATATGGATTAAATACCTATTCAGCCATAAATCTTTGAAAATTTTCAGTTCAGGAGGGCAGCAGTGGAAAAATGAACATTTCACACTGATCCATAAGTAAATGCTGTATTTTTTACCTTGTAACACCTTCTCTTTCATAGCATGACAGGCTTGCAGGTATGTGGAGTACAAGTTTGAAGGTATTTTGTCAGCTCTGTGAAAAAGAAGAGATTTATTATCCTGCATAACCACAAACTGCCTTTATTAAATAAGCACAAGCAACAGCCCTTCTCTGAAATGTAATTAGAGGGACTCTGAAGCATAAAGAGCATCTGAAGCACTTTTTAATCATCTGACATGAGGGGCAGAGATTTCTAGCCAAGGCTTTCACAGCAAGCACTGCACACACAAACCCAATACTGTACATGTTATTAATTAATCTTTTAATGCCTATTTCATATCTTGTTGATGTCTAAGATCCCACAAGAGTGTGAGCTGCGAGATGCAGCATTCACAGATGTAAAACATGAACGTGCTGGGACCAAGGTGTGACCTCCTCTCTGCAGGGCAGGCACTCTCTGCTAAGAACACGTCCCACGAGGCTCCCCAGAGCTCAGCTGCTTCTCTTACAACTTTAATTTCACTAAATGATCCAGCCTTTAATTTTAGAGCCAGACTGGAATGACAAGGCAGGGCCAAGCACCTCATTTGCAGGCAGCGTTGCAAACATTCTTCCTTCATGAGAGGTTACAGAGGAACTACTGGATGTAAACTAAAGCTGCTCCTGCCGTGCAGAAAAGCACTTTTGAACATGCATGCAGGGCAAGCTGGAGTCCTGAGAGGAGCTGGGTCCTCCTGGGGCATCATCCTGGTGCCCCTTGAGCATTAACAGACATTTAAGTCTCATCTTTCACTCCCCCCTTATCCCCTCTGAAAGAGCCTTTCACAGAGGGAGCTCATATTCCTGGGGAAATTTTATATTCAGCTGTATCCTTCAGAATTTGCATAAAAATGTACCTGGCCTGGAAGCAGAGGGACTCCTAGATAATGATTTCACAGTGGCCAGAGGACTAATTACACACTTGAACACAGAAAGCAGAGGGACTGCACAACCTGCAAGCCACAGACCTGGGCCACCAAGCCCTGCCAGGAGGATGGTTGTAACCAAGGTGTCAAAGCCTCTGATAATCTGATACATCAAATGTCCCAAAAAGAAAGCCCAGCAGCACAGCAAACAACACTGAATACCTCTTTAAGCAGTCTATAAAAGCCATGTGTCCATCTGGGGTTTTAGGGAGCTGCAAGAGAGGAAAAGGCAGGTCAGGGGCAAATGATCTGTGTACAAACACACAGCTGATGGGAGGGGCAGAGGGAAAAGCCAAATACTGACCACACGGGGCCTGAGCAAAGCTGGAAGGAACCAGGAAGTGTAATATGGTCGTCTGAAAATGCTGAGAAAATAAACAGAGCGAAGTATTAACAATGCCAAAGGTCCAAAGTGCCATCCCCACACCTCAGGAGTTAATTTGGCTCCTGAAAATACAAAATGTTCACGGTAACGTGAATAACCACAGACAAACCAGGTTCAGACTAGCCAATGGTTTTTAAATTCTTTCATTTTGCTTTCTGTTGTAATAATTTTGGGCTTCTTTTGCACAGGGGAACGTGCCTTTTCACTCTCCCCACAAATATCCTCTATTGAGATGACTCCTCAGGAAGTGGGAAGAACTTCCCCACACCTCCCTTGCTCACATCCTCAATTTTTCTTGTTTCCTTGTGTTGATTCAGGCTTGGCTTCCACAATGATTGTTGTTATTATTACTCTAAGCCCAGGAGGAGCTGAAAAGCACACAGTACCTGGCTTCTATCACAGAGGTTGGGATCTTCCTTGTGTTTTCAAATATCTGAAGGGCCTTTTCAACATCCCGGAGCGCCTGGGCCTGGGGCTGCCTCGCACGAGGAACGAGAGGAAGATGTCAGAAACCAGAGGTGATGACAAACTTACCTTTTCTGTTCTGAATTTGCTTTTTTGTGATTCTATATTAGTTGTACATGTGGAATTAAGACACATCATCTCCACTTCCAGCCTGTGCCTGCAGGCAGAGGCACTGACACCCTGGGTTTCTCTGGCCTGAGCTGTAAGACACCTCAAGCTGCAACAAGTTTCTCCACTGACAACCAGACCAGACTTGGAAAAATTAAATTAAATCCTGACTTATGCCTGTGAGTTCATCACAGGACTGGGTTTCTTGTATTATATTCAGCTACCCTGCCTCCAGCCTGTATTTCATGTAATCATGTGAGCGAGGCCTCTTCCTCTGATCAAAATGCAGGAAGGAATAATAAAGCCAAACACTTCCCTATAAATTACTGTTGCTACCCAAAATTTATCCTGAACCACAGTGTGAAACTGCAGAGTGTAGAGTCCATCCCCAAATCTCCTTTGAACGCCCACACTTTGGTCCCACACCTCAGAGATGGAATGTTCCACTGAAAAGAATCAAGATACCTATAAAATGTGACTCCAGCTTTCACGAAGACTGGGGAGATCCTGTATTTATGTATTTATGATCCTGCATTTATGGCCACCAGAACCTCTGGCTTAAAGCTGGAGGCTTGGCAGCACACTCAGCTTGGGAATGGCAGGGAGGCTGATAACCTCAGTGCTTTTCCAGAGGAAAAGGGTTAGATGAGATGTGGCTGATGAGAAAATTGGGAGACAGAGCACAGTACCTGCACAGCCTCCTCGGGAGCAGAGAGGTCTTCATAGAGCCCCATGTCCTCTATGGCCACCTGTGTGAGGTCAGAGGTGCAGGTGGTCACACAGAGCAGGGTTTGACAGATCCAGAAAGGGTTCTTCTCAAAAGAGACAATCTTTTCCTGACCTTGAGGTCGGCCAGTCGGGTTTTGGCCAGGGTGATGTACTCCGAGAGCAGGGCCCGGTGTTTGGTGGGCACCAAGGGAGGGTACATGATGTGCACCTGAAACGTGACAATCACAACGAGATCTGCCCCTGTTACAGGAAATCCACAGGTAAAAGTCTAACTGGCTCATTCTGACTAATGTTCACCTCAAATATTCCCCAAAGAAGGCATTTTGGCTTGGTTAAGGATCAATCATTCTCATGGCAACTGACATAATTTTTCCCAACAACAAACAAACAAAATCAGTGAAGTGCTTAAACTTCATTCAATCAAAAGAATTCTCCCCATCAATAAAAGAACCTTGTCCTTCCTTATTTCAGGAAGAAATTGTTTGAATCATGAACCAGAAGTAATGCAATTACTACAACAACATTTAAACTGAGCTGAACCTACTGAAAGGCACAAGGCCAGTCACTCTGGGGCAGTTCTGGACCTGAAAACCATCTCTGCCAGCACCCTCTCACCTTCAGGTATGGGGCAGCTTCAAAGGGCACCAGCTCTGACAGGAACTCGAAGAGGAAGACCAGAGATTTCTTACTGCTCCCATGGTGGCCACCAGCATGCCCAAAGGAAGCCTGAAGCAGGAGAAAATGGCCAGACAGCCTTTCAGCACGGAGAGAATCCTCATCCAAGCAGTGCCATAACCCAGCACACCAATCCCAAACATCCCATTTCTGTCAGCAGAATCTTGCTGGGGGAAAGCCTCCAGAGAAAGTTTATGGAATGGTTTGGGTGGGAGGGACCTTGAAGACCATCTAGATCCAGTCCCCTGCCACACCTTCCACTAGCCCAGGTTGTTCCAAGCCCCAGTGCCCAGCCTGGCCTTGGGCACTGCCAGGGATCCAGGGGCAGCCACAGCTGCTCTGGGCACTGTGCCAGGGCCTGCCCACCCTCACAGCCAGGAATTCCTTCCCAAAATCCCATCTATCCCTGCCCTCTGCAGTGGAAGCCATTCCCTGTGTCCTGTCTCTCCATCCCTTGTCCCCAGTCCCTCTCCAGCTCTCCTGGAGCCCCTTTAGGGGCTCTGAGCTCTCCCTGGAGCTTCTCCTCTCCAGGTGAGCACCCCCAGCTCTCCCAGCCTGGCTCCAGAGCAGAGGGAATCTACAGAAGTCTCTAATGGTGATTTACAGAAGTCTCTAAGGAAGTTTGCTGCCATGAGAACACTCAAACAAGGCAACTTTGAGATCCACCAGAAGATTGATATTCATGAGGGAACCACAAATCTGCAGGTTTCCACACAGGTTTATCTGGGCATTCTAAGGAAAATAACCAGTCTGAGACTACAGAGAACACAACCAGTTTACCTTCTGGTACCTCCTGGACACTCTATCAGCCAAAGCTGAGCTTAGATTTGCAAACTGACACAAAGGAATCTCCAGGTAGGATTTGCATGGAGATTTGCATCCCTAAAATACCCACCTGTTTACAGTTAAAAGCAACAACCAATTATCTGCAAGGTCAAACTCAGCAATTACAGCTGCATGCAAACCTCCAGGAAACAGGAATGCTTCCTCTGCCATCACCCCCAACTTATGCAACAACAACAGCCCTGCTTATCAAGATACTGAAATCCATCCAAGATGATGATAATAACAGGAATTACATGTCTGCATTCCCAGCAAACAACTAGAACAGGCAAGGTGGGCTTCAAAGATGAAAGGAGGGAAAACTGGGGAAAACCAAATAAGTGTATTCTTTGCAGACACAAAGGCAGTAATAAATATTCAATCATTCCTAATATCAATACAATCCCTTGTGCTTTTCTTTTTTGTTTTTCTTGCCCTTTCTCATTCCTGGTTATCCTGTCTGGAACAAGGCTTCCCCCATGCAGCAGAACACTCCTGATGCACAGGTTGCCTCACACAATTAACACAAAGCTCACCAGTCAGGCCTCACTCAGTCTTACCTTAAACCACTCAGAGTAAGGCATGAAGACAGCAGGGCCCTCCAGAGCAGCCTGACGAGCGATCAGGAAGGCAGTGATCATATTTTCCATGTCATAATTCCCAAAGGCCTTTAGCAGGAGATGGCTCAGTAGGTCTAGGAACACAAAACAATAACCTCACACTTTGCTCTTGACAACAGTGCTGCATATTCTGCAGTAAATGAAGACAAATATCTGTGATAAAACACAAGGCAGGACATCTATTGCAGCCTGGAGAACCTCTGGGGTCTGATTTTATTTTTTTATGCACTTTCAACTGTCAAACATGCTTGGATTCCCTGCAGGGAGCCCAGCACTGGGATAATTAATAAGGAATTCTCACAGACAAGCTCTGCTAGGAAAGGTGAGCTAGAACTAAGGTTCAGTAATCAGTAGGCCTATTAATAATGAAGGTAATTATCAAACAACCACCCTGAGCTTTACACAAAGTTTGAGAAGTGGCAGGCACGAGGGCTGGCAGTCACATCACCAGGGGCATGGAGAGTCTGAGTGGAAAAGCAGCTGTGCTGTCCTGCTGCTGTTCTCCAGGCAGGAGCCCCAGCCAGGCCCCGTGCTGGCTCCCCTGCTCCCCACCAGCAGCCAGGCTGGCAGTGCCCACCTACCCTTGAAGAGCTGCTCAGCCTCAGCCTGGCACACCACCAGCGTGGACACGCAGGACAGGACGTGCTGCCAGTTCACCTCGTGGGTCTCCAGGACCTGCTGCAGCTGGCTGATGGATTCCTTCACACTGAATGCCACCAACAGCTGGGGGAGTGATGGCAGTTCCTGTTAGCTACCACACACAGCCACGGGATAGGGGGGGATACAGACGAGATTGACAGGCTTTTCTGTCACTTCTTCAAGCTATCCTGCAGCTTTTGGATCAGCTTGCCAGGCCCAAATATCAGCCTGGACTGGAACCAGCACCAGCTACAATAAACAGTAAAATTCTCATTCTTTCAGAACTCCTGTCTCACTCTGTACCAGTGAAAATTCACATCTCCAATCAGCATCTTGGTTCTCATTAAGTGTTTTGCACTAGCAAAAACCACTGTAGTTCTTTTCCTTCATGCTTCCTCCTCCTGACAATTGCTTGGGATTCTGCAACTGGATAATGTTGCACTAATTTCCAATAAAATCTGATTTCAGGTTTTCCAGGGGATGTAAACCCAACATAACAAAGCTCTCTGAGTGGCACCAGGCAGATGTACCTTGCGGAACAGAGCCGTGAGCAGGGGAGAAGTCCTGGTAAAGCTCCACTCCTTCTGCATCTGGATGGCATCAGACACTGCACCCACAGAAAGAAAACCTCAGCAGCAGGTTTTAAAATACCCCCAAAACACATAAGTTTCCCTTGTGCAGCCATTAAAAACTGCCCAGTGGACCTCTGTCTCCCACTAGTCTTTGGCACATGGGCTGTGGCACAAGGACTGGGCCATTCCCTCATGGCACTGTCACCCCAGAGCTGCTTCGTGATGCCACGTGCGTAGGCTGACATGGCACATGCACAGAGAATCAGCAAGGAAGCAGCTTTTCCCTCATTAACCTCCTTCATCTGGGAGCCAGCAATGACACAGCTCTCCCACACAACAGACAAGCAGCTCCAGATCACAGCTCCTGGGGGTTTTACAGCGGATTCCATAGCTCAAACACATTTCTTCCTAAAAACATCAAGCCTCACAATTACTGATCCAGGATTAGAACCTTCCTGCCCAAAATCTTCTCCTGAACTATGTCCCTCAGATGACTTTTTTTGCCCGATTTGGCACCCTGCTTATACAGGAAGGAGCTGAGAAGCCTGGAGGCTGCTCTGGCTCTGGGTCCTCCAGGCTGGGCCCCACTCAGTGTGGGACAGAGCTCTGGACACACCTGGAGACACCTGGAGACACCTGTCCCTGCCCATTCCCACCTTTCAGCACGGGGTTGTAGGTGAGGACCTCGGTCAGGGTGTGTCTGAAAAACTGCCTCAAGGAATCTGGGTGAGCCACGCTCCCATAAAGTGACACGTTGAACACATTCAGCCTGCAAAGGACAAGGAAATGCCAGGAACAATGTCAGCCACGAGATCAGCCAGGTACTGATTAGATATCAGCAGCCAGGTACTGATAATACATGATCCACCAGCTGCTGATGTAATGGGAGCAACCAGGTGCAGCTCGGGGGGAAATAACTGATTTTTATTCTACATCTATCCTCTCAAATTGCCACAAATATATACTTTTTGGTATGTATTTAAAAAAAAGCCCCACAACTAATGGTTACTCAACACTATGTAGCCATCAGATTAAATGTGAGTCTGAGGGGTATCCCTGCACAGGGCTGAAGGTGACAGGTACAAAGCAGTTAAATAAAACAAGTTTGGAAGCAGGAATTGGAGATGATTTCACCTTCCAGGTGTTTCTGCTCAGAAGCAGAGAGGAAACTTGATGGGGAATTTTTGGCATGACAAGAGTGAGGTCCAGGGTTGGCTCCAGCACTGCCAGAACCCACTTTCCAATCTGGCCCTTATGTTTTTTACAAGCACTTTTGTCTGCACATATTTTATTAGAGGAGAATACCAAGCACAAATAGCACTGGGAGAGGTGTGTAAATAAGTAAAAAAAACCCCACAACATTCCTCCTATTTCAGCAAGAAGTGCAACAGTGGATAAAAACCTCTTCCAGACACTGTTTGGAACGTTTCTTACCAGAACCTCACAGCTTGCACCATGGAAACATCTTCCTGCTTCTCTTTGCCAACAGCATCAAGCACCCCTGGACCCCAAAACACACAAAAACCCAATGAGAGAAGAACTGTGACACTAAACCCCACATGGGAACTGGCAGGAATGAGCAATTTGTGCCCCTTTACAAAGGTGACCCCGCTAGGGAGATGTGCAGAAGCCACTCAGCAGCGCTAAATTCTTACCAGATTTTCTCCAAAGTGACACAGAGACTCAGAAACTATTACCACTGACCTTGAACCAATTTTAAAACGTTCCCAAGAACGTGCTAATAATGAAGGCATCTAAAAATGCATATACAAATCAGTATTTCGTTTCCAAACGCAACCCTGATGTATCTGTATGAGTATCATGAAGCCTGTCTGGAGGCAGGGATTTGCACAAGCTGAATTAAGCATCCTGCAAGCCACGGTCCAGACAAAGGGCAGGCTGGGGGAGGGCCACATTTGTAACGTGCCATTTGCATAGCAGGAATTCCTTTAAAAGCTCGATCTGCCCCAAAACGACGGGTAGAGATCAAACAGGTTGGCAGCTTGCACAGCGCGTTGTCTTGACGATCAGCCCACAGACTGGGAAACCCTCTGCTTTGCAGTCTGCTGCAGCAGCACTTCTGCTTTGTGCCACCCTGCCTTGAAAACCCTCCTCTTTCAACTGTTAAAGGAGCTTGGTTTGTGCATTCAAATCGTTTCGTTAAGAAAAAAAACCCTGAAAAGAAAATTCACTGGGCAGGGGCAGCGAACCAGAGGTCCCTCACATGCCACCACAGCTTCAGGATGTAACACTCTCCCCTCCTGCTGAGGAATACTTTAAGGTTAAGTAGGAGAGAATAAAGCAAAGGAGATAAACTCAGCTTATCTTCAGGCACAGCAGTTCAGCCCTGCCAGATCACTGCAGTGAACACATTGCTCCCAAGCTACTCCCAGCCTGTCCTTCTCCTCCTGTGAAGGTCTTCAGTAATAGGGAATTCTTTTACATTTAAAAATCCTAATGTTCTCCAAAGATTAATGAAGTGAGACCCCTCGAAGGTGACCCAAAAGCATGGACTGATCAAATATCTTACATAAACCCCCTGTAATGCATTTTGCAGGCACGCAGGCTGCCAGTGTGGCAGCGCAGGCTGCGCAAACGGGAAGGGCAAATGAAGAGCAGGATGCAGACTCCTGTCTGCCTGCCAACAGCCTGCTCCTCCTCCTCCTCCAAAATCACCACTCCTCTGCTGAGAAGGGCTGGTTTTCAGCTGTTAAAGGGCCACCTGAGATGGGATTCATACATACTGAATAATAAAGCACTTCTCCTGCAGCTTTCCCTTTTTAGAAGAACTCACAAGGTCTGTGAGGCACCCCTGTGTACAGACAGTGCTCCCTGGGGCAAGGGATGGGGCTGGCAGTGCCCACAGGGATGGAGGGGAGGTGCCATGGCCCGGGATGGGGTCACCTTACAGCAGAGGGAAAGCATCAGCCTGTGCAGCAGCACTGAGAGGAAACGTGCCAGTGAGGAAAGCGGGGAAGCGCTGTCACTAAGGAGACAGGAGTGACAGCAGCTGCACGGTCAGGTGACACCAACCAGGGGTGTGGGACACGGGAGGGGTGTAAAGACGTGCCAACAGCAGGTAGAGCATCTCCCTGTGAGGATCAGCTGTGACACAGGACAAAAATAACCCCCGTGTGAGTGTGTTTAGTCTTCCTGCATCAGGATTTGCTGGTAAATCAGGCGCTGCTGCCTTGAGCCCTCAGCAGAGGCACCAGGGCAGCTCAGGCCAGGGCAGGCACGTTGCAGTTCATGAACATTGGTGTTTAAAGACTACACACCTACACTAGATGTCTTTGCTCAGCATAAAAATAGAGGTTTCAGAAAACTTTGGCCTGCAGATCCAAACGGTGAGTCAGCAAAATGGCTCAACGCTGTCAATTCAAAGTTTAATTTACTAGGCAGAAAAATAAATCTAAGATAAGCAAAGATGATCCTAGCCTAACCTCTGTGCTCCACCTGCTTCCAAGCACACCTATTAAAAATCAGGAAATCGGGTCAGGGACCTATATGAAGTTACAGCTGAGAGCAGAAAAAATAAGTAGCATAAAAGGCAAGAAATTATCTGCAGTGTCTGGAGACACTTTAGGAGAACGACAGGGGAAGCAGAGGCAAATAAAATCAGTGACATAAATATTATGCACAACAGCACAGACGAAGCAGCCAGGCAAAGGATTTCTCCTTAGGGATTCAGCAGTGAGCAAGGAAGAGAAGGCTTGGAAACAGCAGTGGCTGCACAAAGCTGGGATCACAGCAATACTTACATGCCAGCATCCTCTGTAAGACAGCACGGCAGATCTGTTCAAAATTGACAAATTAAAGGGTTTAGAGTTTCAAAGAGCTGCAGTTCAATGCAGAAAAAGTAAATTGACTCAAAGAGTTTTGTCCCTCTTAAAGCCTCACTTTGACCTTAGGCTCTGCAATAGAACAGATAAAATAGACAGAAGGGCAGCACTTTCCAACCTTACAGCATTCCACGTCTCACATTCAAATGGAGCACCCAAGCAATCCAGGTGAAAGGAAGTTCAAAAACCCCTTGATGTGCCACCTTGGAGCAATTCTCCATCCATAAAGTCTCAATTCTGGTCTCACCATCTCCCCCAGCCCAGCACCTGTACCACCACCCTCTCCTTGCAGCTCCAAGCTCTGAATTATTTGTACTCAGCAAGAGCCAGAGATCAATGGAATTGCTTTATTAAAGCACCATTTGCAACCAGGTTCATTTTGTCCTTACGTGGGCAACCTTCTGGAATTCCACCTTCCTTCCCAGCTCCACAGCCTGCTCAAAGCCATGCTGAACAAACACGATGGCAAAGTCTGCAAATCAAGAAGGAATTGGTGTTCCAGCATCCCCTCTGCACACAGGTTACCTGCTCCTTCCCCTCCCACCTGTCCCAACAGTCCCTGAAAAACCTCCACCCTGCAGGAATCATTTACTGTCTTGGAGTGAAATTATTCCCAGGAAAAAGAATCCAGAGCTTCAAGGATGATAAAGTCTAAAGAATGTGGAGTTATGCTCCACGACCTCTGCAGAAGCCAGAGGGGCTGGACTGGATCAGCTGCACTGGTCCACACTCAGACACTGGAGGGATTTTTTTCCTAATTAAACTAAGAGAATAAATAATAGAAATTGACAGGGGGGAAATGGAACTCTGAAATATTTCTGGCTCAAAATCTCTCTGGGATTTTGCAGAGTGTCACAGTGCCAGTGTACCATCCCTGAACCACGCCCCTCACAACTACACTTTCTTGAGTTACCATAACTCCAAGGGATGGAAACATTCAATCATTTTTTAAAGGGAGAAAAATTGCTAAACTTGCCAAACATATAAAAAATACATTCCCCAGAGAAATGAGGTAAGGAAACACAAAGTGAGGCCTGTGTTGTCCCACCTCTGAGGCTCTGCCCTGCACCCAGCCCAGGGCCTTGCCTGAGAGAATTCGCTGTGCCAGCTCCGTGTCCCCAGGGGGGATGTCCCCAGCCTGCCCACAGAGGCCACAGAGGCTGCTGCAGAGCCACTCCACTGCTGCTGGGCCTGCTGGGCTCCTGCAACACACAAAAGCACCTCCAGCTCAATCCCTCCTGCTCTCTGTAAGCCTTGGCTCTCTCCACCTCTGCACTCTGCCCTAAATGTGCCACTTCGTTTATTTAATTTGGAGCAGCACATTTGCTTTACAAACAGTTGGCTTTTATATTATTTGCTTTTTAAAAAGATCCCACTACACGCACATGCAAAGGAAAAATGTGAAATTGTGCATCCAAGTACTTCCTTATCCCCTACACAAGTTTCCATTGAGAAACCTCTGCTAGAAGAATTCCGGTTCCAATTTCGAAGACACTTGGATAAAAATGCTTCAAAAAATAAATTAAATTCTTAATTTATGCCTTTGGTTCCCTTAAATTGCTGTCATTGTGAACAGACAAGGAAACCAATATCAGAAATCTAGAAAATCACTGGGACATTCCTTTGACACAATAAGGAGACAACCTGAACTTCACAGATGGGTGAGTTGTTAGCTCTGCATCATGGAATAATGGAATGGTCTGGCTTCAAAGGGACCTTAATGCTCATCTTGCTCCACCCCCTGACCCCTGGGGCAGGGACACCTAGAGCAGGTTGCCCCAAGCCCCACCCAACTTGGTCTTGGGACACTAGTTGGGGGTGCAAAAAAACCAAAAAACCAAAATTCTGAGACTGACAATTCTCAGGAGATTAACTCTGCCAGACCAAAACAGTGTAAGATTTTGTGAAGATGAAGCACCCACCTTCTGCAGAGCAAGACTATTTCTCGAGTCCAGTTGGAGGACACCCAGGAGCCACCACACCTAAACTGGGCTAATTACCCCAGAGTAACCCCCCAAGCCCACAGCAGCTCCTAAATCCTGCTAATCTGATCCCTTGCCAGCACCTGACCATATCCCCAGTCCAGAATCCTCATGACTGATCCCTGATTATGTTTCAGTAGGCTTTAGGAGATGAGCCACCTCTGCAAACCCCCCCGAGCCCTGCTCACCTCTCCAGCAGCTCTGCCAGGCCGGCGATGTCACCGCTGTGCAGGTGCCACACGGCTTCCAGCACCGGGGGCTCCTAAGGACATGTCACCAGCAGGTCACAGCCTGCACCGTGCACTTAGCATTTGGTTATTGCAAACGATACATGAGAAATAAAGCTGAATTCTGTCTATTCCGGCTACCCAGCAGTTGTTAAAACTTATAATTGACAACGCAGGAAACACCTGGTGATGAAAGATTCTGTTTCCTAGAAATTTGGGGTGGTTTGGGGTTGTAGATGCATCGTTGTTTTAAATTTTCGTGGACAAGTAATGAATATATTCATTTTTCCTTCTGGAATAATGCTGATTCTGCAGATTTAGAGGAGCAGGGATATCCCAGGCAACAGGTAACACAACTGAGTTTCAGGTCTTGTTAATGCAGATCCAGATCCAGATTAGAGAATTGTCATTTAGTCTGTTAACTGTTTATTAGTCCCTGTGGAACAAGGTTGCCACTCTCAAATCCATATCCCAATAGAGCTGGGATTGCAAGAGACAACAGGGAGACACTCTGCAATCATCCAGGCAGAAAGGCTGATAGACACAAAGGGAAAATGAACAAAAATCTGCACCAGGCACCAGGCATCAAATTGCTGCCCTGTAACATCCCCTCCAGCTCCTGCCCAGCACAGCACGTCCAGGAGAGTCCTGAGCCAGCAAAACAGCACTGCAGGGTGCACCTGGCAGGGGAAAGGTGCAGCAGCAGCAGCTTCTGATCATTCCAGGCAGAACCAACCCCTTCACAAAAGCTTCCCACCCTGAGAAGGAAGAGGCATTTGGGAGCCTTGGGCACAGGGAAAAGCCAAAGCCCCAAGAGCTTTCTGCCATGACCAGCAGCTGCCTCACGCCCTGACCCCAAACTCGCCCACATACTTTGTCTTCACAACCTAATTCTTACTGTAACAGCCTCAGTTACAGTTATCTCTCACTTATCCCCACGTCTGCCCCAGGCCCAGGAGATCTTAATCAGCCTGTGAAACACACAGGTTCTATTTTCAGCTCAGGAGCGGATATCTGAGACCAGAGCACAGCCCTTTATCTGGGCAGATCGGCCTTTGCCTCCTTTCCCGTGAGAGCAGGGAGGAATCAGAGCTGCCCCACTCATAAAAACCCTTAACTCCACTCACAGCACTGCTTGTCTCCACAAAATGCACCCAAATGAAATCAAGACATCCCATTTGTGAGGCAGCACAAGCTGTTATCTGCTAGCTGGTTTCTTTCTGTGTGACCTCACTTTGTCTTATCACCATTCCCAGGTAAACAAAGTGGAGAACCAGGATGCCAAAGACACTCGGGATATTGCTGGCAAAGCACAAGAAGGGCTCTGGGGCTGTGTCACCCCACAGCCAGCTGGGAATTTCTGCACTGGACCTGGAGATCACCCCAAAACCAGCACCTGCTCACCACGGTGCTGTCAATGATCTTTTGTGGCAGTTTCCAATAATTCAAATAATTCCAAACCTCGACTGAGTTGAAAAAGCAAATATCTCACTGCAGAGACAAGGAAGGTCCCACTGAACTTGCTCTGAAATAAACAGAGCAACCCAAAAAAATCCCACCATCTGCAATTCAGCTCATGCTTTTGGAAAGTCAGGAAAGCCAGTCATTCTCAGCAATTCAGAGATGCCACATCCCATGGATGAATCCTCGTGGTCTGTAACAGCACAGTGTTTCTCCATGAGTTCTCACCTTCATTTTCCACATTTCCTGGCAGAAGAGGGAGCGACAGAACATGTTGTTTGCCAGCAAATCCTTCACAGTCCGAAGCAAGCAGGTCAGCCTCTTCTGGCATCACCCCAGAAATGAAACAGAAATAATTCCCTTTGTGAATAACATGCTCTCAGAAAAACAATTTGTTGCTTTGCCCTGTTTGCTGTTTTTTAAAGGGTCAAATTGTGGAAAGAATTCAGGGGAAAGGCCTAAACTTCTCTTCTTATTTATCTTGTACTTCTGCAAGCAAATTGAACACCTCAGTGAATAACTGTCCGCTCATGTTTGGGGCTTAATCAGAGCAGATAAACTGGGCTTAAAGTCAAAACTAACAGTGCTGTTTTGTTGATAAATTAAGGCTAGAGCTTTCCCCTTACTCTCTGGTCAGAGCTCAGCAGTGGGACTCTTGAGGGGCTGGCAGAATCCTGGCAGATCTGCTCCATGCTGGCAATGGCATTTTTGGCTGCCAAGGTCGCTGTGGGCACACCCAGCTTTGAGGCCTGCTCCTGCAGAACAGAGACTAAACAAAACAGCAAAGCAGAAGATTGTCATCACCAGGCAGGTTAAGAAACAAGAGCAGAACAATGAAAAGAAAGTAGAACTGGGGTTGCACATAAAGGCAAATATTGAGGAAGGGGTTTTTGCCACATCTGGCCTGGTAGATGCTCACCTATAAATGACTCTGGTGACACTCCCTGGGGCTCTGACCCATCCTGCACACCTGGCTTGGCTGAATCTCCCACCTGGAAACCAAATAAAACCCTAAAACACTTAGATGTCTGTCACACACATTTACAAATCTATCCCTGCACTGCTGGAGCAACTGAAGTGAAATTAACACACAGCTCCCACGTGGGAATGGAAAAGCACAGATTTCACCTTACAAGAGATGTGTGTTTAGTTATTGTCAGTTTATGCAGGAAAAAAGGAGATACAGGTCAAAGTTTCTCATCCCCAGGGACCAAACTGTTCAGCAGCACCAGGAGCAGAATTTCTATAATCCTTATCTTTCAAGTCCTTTCTGTGAAGCCATGAGGCCATAAATATTTGATGAAACATGTCCAAATGTTGGATCATTTTCTAGTTAAATCCCCTTTTTCTTTTATAAAGGGAAATATTCTCTAGAGAAAGACAGATCCTGAACTATGGGAGATATTTGCATTATCTGCTGTAGCTGTAAAATCAGTGTGTGAGGAGAGGGAGAACGTGGCCGAATCACAACAGTGGCTCAAGATTTCTTGTCATGAAGACAATCATGTCAGTCAGACGTGGCTGGCAATTCAGAGAAAAGCCAAGCCTCTTCTGAATTGTCTTCCCTGGATTCACAAGAAGCCAATTCTTCCTCAAAGGAAAATGTACTGGATTTCCCTTTGTCCCAAATCCAAACCATGCTTTAACCGTTTTTAGTCCGTAAAACAGTGATGGAAAAGGGATAACAATTTCTGCAACACAGAGCTTTCAGCTTCACCTTCCTCCTACTCTGCTGGTTTTTCACTCCATGTATCATGGAGAACTGTGCTCCTGGGACACTGACTCCACAGCCGGTGGCACTCACCTCCAGCTGGGCTGTCCCACTGTCCCAGGACACCCTGACCTGTCCCGTTCCTACCTCCAGGAGGAGGTCACCCAGGTTCTGGTGGTGATCCAGCAGCCGCAGAGCCGCTTCCTGCAGCTCCGCTTGGCTCCCAAAGGGGCTTTTCCTCTTCCTGGCTCTCCCTGCTGAGAAATTTGGGTTTATGGACCAGAGTGTTCCCAGAAATCACCCCGAGATCACCTCCCGCTCCCTGGTTTGGGTTTATTGAGCAGAGTGTTCCCGGAAATCACCCCGAGATCACCTCCCGCTCCCTGCTGCTGAGGGTGAGGGCAGAGCAGGGGTGTGAGGAGAACATAACGGGCCATGAGGGCAGGGAGGGCAGAAGTGTGCCCGGGGCACGGCGGCTTTGAGGAAAGCAGAGCGGGGTGCATGGAGCGGGACACGGGGGCAGAGGGAGGGCTGCGTGCAGGTAGAGAGAAGGGGTGTACGAAGGCAGAGGGGGTGACACTCACGCCCCCCGTCCCCTCCGCTGTCCCCGCGGGGAGCGCCCGGCGCGGCGCTCGCCCCGGGGCCGCCTCAGCCCACACGTACCGAGCAGGTCCCGCCAGCTCCTCCCGCCCGCGGCCGCCATCGCGGGCCGCCGCTTCCCGCCACGCCAGCCCGCGCCGCCATTGGTTCCCGCCGGCCGAGCCCGCCTCGCCCATTGGCTAGAAGGGAGGGGAGGCCGCGGCGCGCCCACCCCGCCGCCTCTGTCCATTGGTTGGAAGCGCGGCGTGGTCCCGCCCCCTGTGCCACCCTCGCTGTAGTGGCAGAGGTGGCGCTGCCATGTTGGGGAGGGCGGTGGGAGAGGGACACGGAGGGTGTGGGGGAACACGGGCGGTAGGGCACCGTGAGGGGACCCTCCACCCTGGGTGTGAGCTCGGAGTGTGTGGGACGCTGTGAGGGCACCGCTCCGCATGGGCTGTGAGCTCGGAGTGTGTGGGACACCATAAGGGCACCGCTCCGCCCTGGCTGTGAGCTCGGAGTGTGTGGGACACCGTGAGGGCCCCCCGCAGTGTG
>WEZZ01028697.1:13596-32953 GCA_013400585.1 Chloropsis cyanopogon | reverse complement strand
CGGTTGTTGGGGGGCAGCTGGGGTGGCGGGGACTCGGGGGGACACCGACAGGGGGGATAACTGTGGGACAGTGACTGGGGGATAACTGGGGGGCAGTGACTGGGTGACAGCTGGTTGGGAAGTCGGAGGCATTGCTGGGGATATTTGCTTCGGGGACAGCGGAGGTGGCAGTCACTGGGGTGGCTGGAGTGACAGCGACCTGAGGGCAGAGGCTGGCGGGTTTGGGGGTGACTGGAGGGAACGGGGGGCAGTGACTGAGGGGGGCTCACAGGGGAGGGGGCAGAGGTGACGGTGTGTATGGCAGTGTGTGTGTGTATCCCTGATTTGGGGTCAGTCATTGGGGTGGCAGTGACCCCTTTGGGTGGTGGGTGAGTGGGAAGGGTGGGGGGCAGCAGCTGGGCCTGAGCTGGGAGGGAATGCGAGAGAGGCCTGGGGGCTGGGTTTGGATGTTGTCAGAGCTGGACTGGTGGAAATGTTTTTACAAACATCCCTGCCACCTGCCCAGTGCTGGGTGTCAGATGGGCCCTGGTGGCACTGCTGGGCCCTTGGGGTGGCAGAGCCTGGTCCTGCTCTCCAGACACCTCCTCCAGCCCCACCATTCCCCCCCCTTCCCCGAGGCCTGGCTGTGTGAGCACAGGCAAGGCTGGGTTTGGGAGCTCTCCCAAGGGAAGAGCAGAGTCCATGGTGTGAGGGCACACATGGTGGTGGTCCCTGCTCCCCTCCGTGTCTGTGGGACTGTCTGGGCAGCCACTGGGTGACATGCCTGCCACGAGGAGTGTCCAGACCTCCGTCTGTCTGCAGGTGGAGCGTTGGGTCGGATCCGTGGGGAGCTCCATCCTGGGGCTGTCCCTGCAGCTTGTCCCTGTGTTCGCAGATCCCAGCGGAGGAGTCGGAGGATGAGCTGGCAGCCGGGGAGGAGCGGCCGGACACCCGGCTCAGGCAGCAGGACACGGCAGCAGGGGACCAGGAGGGGAGCAAGGACAGGAGCAAGGAAGGGGCTGTGCCCCAGGAGACGGACGGGGATGGACAGGAGGCCGAGCAGCCGGAGCCTACGGTAACTGCTGCCAGGGACCCAGGGTGGGAACACGCTCTCAAACCTGGAACTCACACCTGGGGGAGGGTGAGCAGCTTGGAGCTGGGGGCTGGGTCTGTGTGTGGAGTCCAGAGGGATTTTCCAGCTGCAGAGAGGAGGCACCCAGGGAAGGCTCTGTGCTGTGTCCACATGAGCACTGAGGCTGGGCCAGGGAGGAGCGGTCTCGAGGAGGCGTTTGGTTTGGAACTGGGGGTGTGAAGACCTCAAGCAGTGTCAGCTGGACACTGAACCTCTTCTTGCCCGTAGTGATTTGTTGTCAGTGGATATCAAGATTTCTCCTGTGCTCTGTATCAGCCCACAAGTGTCTCCTTGCAGGATTTTGTTAGGAAAGGGGAAATTTAATGAGCAATTTCCCATGGCAAGGCCTGCCCAGACCGCACCAGAGAAGAGGGTTGGGGGAGCAAAGGGGCTTGGCCCCTGGTCTCACTTGTTGCTGTGCATTTGGGGTTTGTGTCCCTGGTTTGGGTGGCAGAGGAGCAAAGTCCATTGTGCATTCCAGCTGGGCCAGTGGCCTCTGCCAGCCCAGGGGCTGTGAGTGCTCTGGTGGTGGGTGCCTGTGTGGGCTCCAGGGGTCCTGACCTGGTGAGTTTGCTGTGCCAGCACTGCAGGACACACCTGTGGCTGCTCCCAGAGCTCCAGGTAGGACACAGGAGCCCTGGGCAGGCAGCTGCTGCTCTTGGGTAGAGCCAGGACGAGGCTTGGAGCAACCTGGTCTAGTGGAAGCTGTCCCTGCTTAGACATGGGGTAGGAACTGGATAAACTTTGAGGTCACTCCCACCCCAAACCATTCCATGATGCTGTGAACCCTTGCTGAGTTACCTGCCAGACCCTGGAAATGTGCTTCCAGCTGTGCCAGTCAGGTTAGGGAATGCCCCCAGCATCCTGAGCTGGAGCAGCTGCATCTGTGGGGAGAGCACTCTGGTGCTGGGACCTTTGTCAGGTGTTGGTTTCTGTGGAAATAGGAGTGAAACTGGGAACTGTCCTGTGCCCTGGAAAAGCAGAAATGCAGCTCATCCTGGGGTCTGAAAGAGGCAGAAGCATTTCCTCCACACCTGGCACAGCTAAATTTGTTTCTCTCCTGATTTCTTGGCCTCAGACATCGAAGTGAAAAGTCAGCTGAGAATTGTGAATCTTTGCTGCTTTCCTCCATTTTCTCCTTGTGTCTTGATTTCCACCCACTAGCGAACACTAAAGGGTGAATTTTGGTTTCATTTAGGGACCCTCAGTGTGCTGATCCCTGTGGGAAATGCTCTTCTTCCCACGGAGCTGGCACCCCTGGGAATGCTGACAGCTCTTCCCTTTGTCTTTGCAGCTGGCAACGAGTAACAAGCCACGGAAGAAAAAAAAGAAAAGGAAAACCAAGAAGAATGCAGCAGGAGAGACTGTGGTACGCCTGTGTGTGTCCTGAGTCAGGGACCAGGCTGGTTCCTCCAGTGGGGTTGGCAAAGTGGGAGTTCTGAGGTGACTGAGGAGGAGATTCAAGGCAAAAAAGCCGTTTCAAAATTTAAAATTAAAGAAGCCTCTTTAGGATCGTGGAATCCTGGAAAGGTTTAGATTGGAAAGGACCTTAAAGCTCATCTCATTCCATCCCTGCCATGGGTAGGGAGACCTTCCACCACACCAGGTTGCTCCAAGCCCTGTCCAGCCTGTCCTGTCACTCTGTCCCCTGTTCAAAGTCCCTGTCCAGCTCTCTTGGAGCCCCTTCAGGCACTGAAAGGGGCTCTGAGGTGTCTCCAGAGCAGAGGGGCTCCAGCCCTTGGAGCATTTCCGTGGCCTTCTCTGGACTCGTTCCAGCAGCTCCACATCCTCCCAGAGCTGGAAGTAGCAGATGGATTAAAGTCATTGATTTCTTGATTCGATAGGAGTGAGGTTCAGGTGGGACCTGGTGTTCTGGTGAGGTTTGAGTCTGAACTGTCCACAGAATTACAGAATCCTTGAGGTTGGAAAAGGCCTCCCAGATCGTGGAGTCCAACCTCCCTGTTCACTCCAGGGAGATTCTTTGCTCAACATCCTGAGCCAGCGGGTTCTGGAGTGGATGGCTGAGCCATGACAGCAGGGCCTGCCCCCTCCTCCCTGGGAATGCCACTCAGGAGTGAGTTTCTGAGGTGGAGAACCCTCTTGGAGAGCCTGTTTCTTTTCCCAATCCAGGAATATTGAGCAGCAGGGGGACATGTGCCAGCTGGAGGCTGGGGGGACACCCAGACCCAGGCAGTTTGGTTTGCCAGTGGGGGATAATACAGCCTCTGTTCCAGCACTTCCATGCAGAGCACATTATCCCTTTCCTGTGTACACTCCACACACAGGGGCTAAATTTAGCTTGAAAAGGCAGGCTGGCAGTGCTGCTTGGGTGTCCTGAATGGAATTCTGTGTTCCACCCGTGGACATCATGAGGAGGATGCGAAAGAGGCACGTAAGAAATGTGTCGCTTGTTGTTTGTTGGGGGAAAATAGAGGGAAATCGGGGTTAAAGTGTTATATAACTGTTGGATGTGAGCAGCTGGATGGATTCCTGGGGTGGCTGGAAAATGAGGAATGGGAGAGTTGGATTAAAGTCATGTGGGTGTTTGAGACCTTGTCATGAAGCTCACAGCAGTAACTTGGTGTTTCCGTAGGCAGTGGAGGGTGAAGGCTGGTTATTTAAATATTTTAAACGTCACTGGACAAGGGCCTGGAGTGTCAGGACAAGGGGAAATGTCTTCCCACTATCAGAGGGCAGGGTTAGATGGGATATTGAGATGGGATATGGGATATATACACTGTGAGGGTGGTGAGTTCCTGGCACAGGTGCTCAGAGCAGCTGTGGCTGCCCCATCCCTGGAAGTGCCCAAGGCCAGGTTGGCCAGGGCCTGGAGCAGCCTGGGACAGTGGAAGGAGTCCCTGCCCATGGGACATGGAACATGATGAGCTTTCAGGTCCCTTCCAACCCAAACCATGCTGGGATTCTCCGAAGAGCCACAGCCCCTCACCCAGGGGTCGGGATGAGCTGAGGCAGCTGGGTGTGATCTGTGCTGGGTGACCTGCAGGCTGCTGTGACTCAGCTCTAGCCAATGCCTTGGCTTTGCTTTTCTTCAGGAAGACAACGAGCTGGAAGACATCGACAGCCTTCTGGAGAGGATCGAGGACCCCAGGCTGGCCCCGCAGAGCCAGGGCGGGATCAGCGCCGACAGCCGGCCTCTGCTCTACGTGGAGCACAGGTACTGCTGGCTGCCACCTGGCCCTGGCCTTGGTGACAGGAGCTGCTCCCTGAGGAGGGGAGGGGCAGCTTCCCAGTGTCACCTGGCCAGGAGCTCCACGCCTCAATTGAAAGGGTTGGGATGGTTGTGCACATCCCTGCTGCTGTCTGCTCCTGTGTTTGGTTCTGATGGGGATTCTCTGCTGCCAGGCCTGCTTGCAGTGCTGGCAGGACCAGATTAGTCTCCAGAGGGACCTTGCAGCCTCAGATCCTGTGTGGTAGAACCTCTGCAGAGGTGCCAATAGCCCTGGTGTGTAAAGCTTGTCATGGGATCCAGTCGTGCTCCTGAACCCAGGCTGCTCCCAGGAGCATCCCAGCTAAGGCTGCAGCTGCCCTGGAGAGGGCAGCAGCAGTATTCCCCAGCTCTGGAGCAGAGCAGGAAGAAAGCCTGTCTGATGGAGCAGGCCTTTCCCTTCCAGTTCTGGCACTCTCCTTTCTCCAGTCTGATCAGTGGGGAGTGTGTGACAGTTTGGGGGTTTTCCAGAGGCACTTTGGGCTGCTGGGTATTGATGGAGAGACTTGAGCATGACACTGTTTAACTGATGGAGCTTTTCTTTCTTCTTTCCACATTCTCAGAAACTTGAATCCAGAGAATGAGTTGAAGAGATACTTTGGGGCTCGTGCTGTGCTCGGGGACCAGAGGTTAGTCCAGAATTCGGTATTAAACCCTTTCCAAATCCAAGGAGGTGTGTCTGTCCTGCCCTTGGCAGGGCTTGTGGAATCCCCAGTACCACACCTGGGCAGGTAATCCCAGGCTCAGGATGTGTTACTCATTTAGTAGTTATTGGGACAGAGGAATATTTTCTGTGATGTGTACAAGGTGGGGAAAGACTTCTCCAGGCTTTTTCTGGCATTTGCTTTTCCTTTTGCTCCTTTCCCCTCTCATTTATTTCCAAACCACCCTTCAAAGTCCTATCACTCAAGTTCACAGGGTGCAGTCACATAGATTTTGTTTGTTCCTCCACCATTCGTCCCTTGTTGCCATTCCAGAGCCTCTGGACAGAAAGTGAACCCTGAGTACTATCAGTGTGTCTCATGCACTTGTTCCAGGGGCCCAGGGGACCTGTTGCTTCCTGGGTGTGATGTCTCTGCGTTTATCCACTGCTCTGTGCTCTGTCATCCACTAAATCCCCATTTCTGGTTGGAGAACCAAGAATGGTCTGAGCTTGGAGCAGTGCAGGTGGCAGGAGGGAGAGAGTCTGTGGAAGAGCGTTTGGTGCTTGAGGAAGAAACTACAGTCCCTTGGGACTGTCCTGTGCAGGGCCAGGAGTTGGACTTAACAATCCCTGTGGGTCTTTTCCAGCTCAGGATAGTCTGTGATCCCTTTCTGAGGAGACGTGACTCCTCAGAGTAGCCTTGTCCCTGAATTGCTCCTGAACCAGTAAATTGTGCATTTTTGAGTACAGCTTAAACTAATCCAGTGGACATTTGAAGGCTCTGCTGGGAAGAGAGATGAGTCAGAGGGATGTGGGGCTCTCCTAATTGAACCTGGGAAGCTGTTTGAAGCACAGAGGCAGCTGAGGGTTTGGCAGGGATAAAAACAGGGAGAGAAGCTCTGCAAGTGGAGATGCTGGAGGCACTGGCTGGCCTAGATCGTGCAAAGCCTGAGCACAGGTATGTTGTGTTTTGAAGGCAAATGCAGACCTCTGGGCACAGCTCTCTGTGAGGAAGAACTTAGATCTCCTTTTTCCCTTTAACATGGTTTCATCCCTCCTCCCTGTGTCAGTGCAGAGGAGCTGTGACCTGTGTGTTCCCCTCCCCAGGCCGAGGCAGAGGCAGCGGCAGTACGTGCGCAGCATGTGGCTGACAGCTCCCAAGAACACCTGGCCACGCTACAGCAAGACAGGTGAGGCTTTGGGGCTGCCTCCTGCCCTCCCAGCCTGTGGCCCTTGTGACATGGATGCTGCTCAGGGCTTGGATTCTAACAGGGAACTGCTCCTCAGCTGGTGGAAATACACCTCCTGCCTCAACAGAGATCTCTGTGGGGTTGTACCTTGTGATCTGGGTTTGTTTTCCCCTCTTTTGGAGGTAGCAGGGCATGGGTGCTTGCCATCTTAGCAGCAGAATTGCTGAATAATGAGAAGCATCCCTGGGGAGAACAAGTGGCCTGGGCTTTTTGGGTGGGTTTGGGACCTGGACTCATGAGAGGGGGGGAAAAGAGTGAAATTCTTTGGGAGTTTCCAAAAACATGTGTGTCTCTGGACCCAGTGATGCTGTGAGAGAGCAGAGGAGTTCTCTTGGGGTACCCAGGTCTCCCCTGCACCCTGCAGGTATCACCATGCAGCTGCTGGACACCCGGAGGGGGGTGCAGCACTTCACCTTCGAGCACCACCGTGAGTACCAGCAGGTCCAGTTCAAGTTCCTGGATGCTGTGGAGTCCATGGACCCCAACAACATCGTGGTACGTTGGGTGACTCATGCTGTTCCCCCCTGTGTTCCTGCAGCCCCTTTCCCTGGGAACTTGGGCTGGTGCATTCCAGTGGAATCGTTTGGCTTGGAAAAGCCTCTAAGCCAGCTGTTACCCAGCACTGCCAAGGCTTTTAAATCCCTGCAAGGATGGGGAACTCCTTGTTCTGGGCAAGCTGGGACCAGGACTGGACAACACTTCTGGGGAAGGAATTGCTCCAAATACTCAACCTGAATCTCCTCTGCCACAGCTTGAAGCTGTTTCCTCTTGTCCTGTCCCTGTTCCCTGGGAGCAGAGCCCCACCCCCTTGGCTGTCCCCTCCTGTATTCAGGGGTTGGTGTGACCCACAGGCAGCACCCAGCATGTCACCATTGACCTTCATCCCACTGGCCTCATCCCCTTGTTCCATCCTGTCCAGATCTCTCTGCAGAGCCTTGGATTATTTATTTCCAGTCTTGTTTGGACCATTAGGACTTGTAGAGCCACATGTCCCTCTGTGTGGGGTGAGGCAGCACTGAGTGCTGAGCTGTGCTGTCACCTTGTTAGCCAGTGACCTCCTTGGTACACAGGAGGTCTGGTGGCTGGTGGCTGAGCCTTGGTGGCTCTGCCAAGCACGTGCCAGGTCACCTTCTGAGAGGAACCCACAGGAACTGTCCATTTGGCTGGAAGGGTGGGAACAAAGCCCCCTTGTCTCAGCTCTTAGCTGGGAAAGGAGGAATATTGTATAAACCCATGGTGAACTGGCAATCCAAACTAACAGCTGTTCTATTTATAAACTCCTGCAAGGATGAAAAATGTGTCTTTTCTTGGTATTTCAGCAGAACAGGCTTTTGTGTTGGGAGTCCTTCATGCGTGTCCGAGCTCATTAAGCTGTATAGTAACATTTATAGTTTGGAGTGATAAGCAGCAGCAAAATTGCTCTGCACCCAACTAAACCATAACTGAGGGATGTTTCTTGGAAAGGTCTGGCCACATGAGCTGGGATACATGCCCTGGAGATGTTCTTTAAAGAGCCCATTGTCTGCTAAATAAAGTTTCCTTCCTTCTGCTTTCCCACCCTCGGCTCAGGGCCGCGGGGCTCTCTCCAGCTCAGCAGTTCTGCCTGGATTGAGGGATTTGGATTAAGTGAGCCAAGGTGATTCCTGTGCAGCAGTGAGTGTCCCAAGGACAGCTCAAGCTCAGTCCTCCACACAGGACAGGCTTTCCTTGGTATTTTAATCTGGATGCTCTGACCCTCTTAGGGGGTCTGGCTAAATTTGAGGATATTCATACAGTTTGAAGTCTTCCCCTTTTCCATCAAGGGTAAGATGTAACAGATGGATTTGGCAATTCCAGACAGTTTGTCCATGGTCACTTCAGTCCTGGCATAGCTGGAGCCCAGCTCTGCCTTGTTGCTGTGGTTTCAGCACATAAAACATGATTTTTGGGGAGCCTCTTGTTCAGTGAGTGTTTTTTCTTCACTTGCTGGTTAAAATGTCACCCTTGGTGACCTCTTCTTAACTTTTTCCCATCACAGTGACCCTGAGTGCTCCATGTCCCCCCAGGAGGAGGACTAGAAAGGAGCTTAAGAGTTTTACAAGGAAAAGGTTAAGCATGAGGCAAATGGCTCCAGGCTGGGCTGGGACAGCCTGGGACATCCAGTCTTTGTGCTGTTGGTGGTCCCACGGGTCCCCACCCTGCATTATGGAGACTTCTGGAGCTTTGGAAGCTTTATTTTTTTCAGTTCTAGGAGAAAAAAAAAATAATCCCCAAACCAGACTGTGGGAAGATTTGTAGCTTCAGTATTTTTTACTGAACTGAAGTTTTAGGCACTTGAGAAAAGTAGCCTATTTATAATATGTGTAGTGAATTGAGAAACTCTTTAAATTAAACTTCTCTTCTGAAGCCTGGAAGTAAATATTTATTTACTATTACTATCCATTACCATTGCTGATTCCTGGATTTGTAATAGATGTGTCCAAATGTCCTCTCAGTATCCAGAGGATGCAAAACCTGATCAAATGCTCAGAACTGTTGAGGGATAGATTAAAAACACCAAACCTGTAACAGTGCCTGCATCTCGTTCTCTCCTTTCCAAGGAAATGGAGGAGCTGGGAGAGACCTGGAGGAGGACAGTGAAGATGAGCAAAGGCTGGCATGGCCTCTGCTGGAAAAGCTGGGAGGGAGCTGCCCAAAGGAGGCTCCCATCCTGCACCTGGTGGGGACAGAGCTCCCTGTGCCCTTCCAGCCTGGGGATGGATCTGGCAGGGCGGGATTAAGGAAGCTCCTGGCATCGTGTGTCACAGAGCTGGGTACCTGGGTCAGTGACCAAATTCCTGAGCCACCTGTAATGACACAGAGTCTTTGCAATGCTCCTGTGCAGCTGCTGCTCCAGATGAACCCCTACCACGTGGACTCCCTCCTGCAGCTCAGCGACGTGTGCCGCATGCAGGAGGACCAGGAGATGGCCCGGGATCTCATAGGTAAGCGTGAGGTGAGGAGAGATGTGTTGGTGTGAAATCCTTCCCTGGCAGGGGCCGTGGAGGGCAGGAGCTTGGCTTTTCCTGGAGCAGCCTCAATCCCAGCGTGGTTCCTTTTCCCACCCAGAGTGTGATCCAGTGTGGAAGTGCTCACTGCCCTGGTACCTGTTGCCACCACATTGTGTGAAGTGACTTTGTGCCTCGCTGGGCTGGCAATGAGCTGGTTTCCTGTCTTTGGGGCTAAACCCAGTGCTGGGCAGTGCTGTGCTGGGGTGGTGTCCCTGTCCTGCCCCTGACACTGACCTTGCTGTCCCCAGAGCGGGCGCTGTACAGCCTGGAGAGCGCCTTCCACCCCGTGTTCAGCCTCACCAGCGGGACCTGCAGGCTGGACTACCGGCGCCCAGAGAACAGGTCAGCAGGGCTGGGCAGCAGGGCTGGGCAGCAGGGAGGCTCAGCTGGAGCCCCTGTGGCCACAGCCACCCAGGCACACCACTGCTGCTCATCCAGGGAGAGCCCTGAGTGTCCCTTTCTGCTGGGGGCTCCTGGGATGGTGCTGGAGCACAGGCAGCTCGTGCATGGAAGCTTCTGCACAAAGCATCTCTTTTCCTAAGGGATACCTTCCTGCAGTAGGGACTGTGCCTCCCTGTCATATCCTTCTCATGCCATTAGTACCCCTTAGCCCGAAATGGTCCCAAAATTCCTTGCAGTGTGTTTCCAGCCATCACCCCCAGCACTCACACTCCTCCCAGCTTAGATCTTTATGTAACTCCAGCTCTGCAGCTGCTGGGAAAGGTGACTTTATTCTGGGAATTTTCCAGTCAGCTGACCCAAGCCATCTCTCCCAAACTGCTGTACCTGGAGGGTGCTCACATTTCAGTGCCTCAGGCTGACACACTTTGTGCCATCAGCGACCTGTATCACCAGTTCAGGTGCTGGGCCTCCCCACTCTGTGTCCCCACTGTCCCCACACCCCTGGGACAAGGCGGGATGTGGACTTGGGGGGGTTTACTTGTCTTGGTCCCAGTCTCCAGAGCAGGTTGTGAGTTTTCTGTCCCTGTTCTTGCACAAAAAGATAACAAAAGAGATGGGAGTGTAGGGGTGGTCTGTGGCACCCCATGCCACACCAGGATGTGATGCTTGGGGGTGAGGAGCTCTTGATGACTGTGTCCCCTTTTTCGAGTGGCACAAAATGCTTCTTTCCACATCTGGCCTCTAAGCCCTGTTGCTGTTCCCCATGCAGGGCTTTCTTCCTGGCTCTGTTCAAGCACCTGATGTTCCTGGAGAAGAGGGGCTGTCCCCGCACAGCCCTGGAGTTCTGCAAGCTCATCCTGAGGTAGGTGCCTCCACCGAGGGTGGAGTGTCTGGGTTTGGGGGGATGGTCACCCCAGACGGATCCTGCTGCTCCTGGGCTTGCTGTGGGCTCATTCCCACCCCTTAGAGCTGCACAGGTCTGTGCTGGGGCTGTCCTGGTGCCCTCGAGAGGTGATGGGTGAGGAGGGGCCCTGGGTGGCCTGTGACTGCCTAACTATGGCCTGAGCTTGCAGGCTCAGCAGAGCAAAGTGTGGCAGTGGCTTCAGCCCACTCAGTTTTTGGCCACTGATCTTCCTCCTGGGTGGTGGCAGGGGACTGTCCCCTCTCTAGGGACACAGAGCACCCCTCTGTCATCCCACTGGCCATGCCAGAGTGACCGTGTTCCTGTTCTCCCCACTTGCTGAGTCACTGGATGTCACTGGGAGAGGCTGTTTGACTCAGAAATCAGGGCAGCTCTCAGCTGTTGTGACACTGAGGTTGTTCTCTCCCCCTGCTCCCAAGCCTTGATCCTGAGAATGACCCACTCTGTGTGCTGCTGCTGATTGACTTCCTGTGCCTCCGGGCCAGGGAATACGCCTTCCTGACCCGCCTCTTCCAGGAGTGGGAGGTGAGTGGCCAGCAGGTGAGGGGATGGGTGCCTGGGGTGCTCCCCACCAGGTGAGCCCTTTGGAGGGCATCTCACAGCCCAGCTGCCATCCCAGCAGCATTGGAATGCTCCATAAAGGCTGGGCTGTTGGTTCCTGTGATCCTTGGGTCCTGCAAATTGTTGTAAGAACTCAAAATTGCTCACTCAGCTGCGGGGGCACCGAGCCAGTGGCTGGGAGCTCACTTAACCCCAGCAGGCAGAGCCCCGACCCCAGCTCTGCTGCACAGCATCATTTCCCAGTAACTCTCTCTCTCTGATCCTGCAGAGTCACCGGAATCTGTCCCAGCTGCCCAATTTTGCCTTCTCGGTGCCACTGGCCTATTTCTTCCTGAGCCAGCAGGAAGAGCGCCCGGAGCTGGAGCGGGGCCAGGCCCGGGAGCGAGCGGCCCGGCTCATCCAGCTCGCGCTCATCATGTTCCCCAGCGGTGAGTCTGTCCCCTCCGGTGAGGCCATCCTCCCGGCTCTGTCACTGGCCTCCCCTGGGAGAGCCGGGACTGCATTCCCAGCTGGATTCCGGCAGGATGCAGGGGCAGGAATTTGCCTTTGAGGAGGGAGCCCTGAGTCAGAGCGGAAGCGGTCGGGCAGAACGGCAGTGCCTGTGCCCAGTGTGGTGGGGGAGTACAGTTCTGGGCTCCTCACCCCAACACTGAGGGGCTGGAGCGTGTCTGGGAAAGGGAAGGGGCTGGAGCAGCAGCAGCAGCAGCTGAGTCAGCTGTGGGGATCAGCCTGGAGAAGAGGAGGCTCAGGGGGACCTTGTGGCTCTGGACAACTCCCTGACAGGAGGGTGCAGCCATGGGGGGTCAGGCTCTGCTCCCAGGGAGCAGGGACAGGAAAAGAGGAAATGGCCTCAAAGTTCAGTATTTGGAACAATTCCTTCCCCAGAAGTGTTGTCCAGCCCTGGCACAGCTGCCCAGGGCTGTGGTGGAGTCCCCAACCCTGGAGGGACTTAAAAGCCGTGTGGACATGGCACCTGAGGACATGGGTTAGGGGTGGCATTGGCAGTGCTGTGGGAATGGTTGGGCTCAATGATCTTGAGGCTTTTCCAACCTTACAGTTCTGTGATTTCATGATTCTGTCCTCCCTCCCCAGAGCAGCCGATGCTCCTCCACCAGCAATGGTCAGGGGTGAGCAGGCTGGGGGAGGCTGAGAGCTGGAATCTCGGAGCAGGGAGATGTCTCACCTCCTCGGGGCTGCCCGGAGCAAGGACAAGCCAGTCTCCTTGGCTCTCCCTCCGAGGCACAGCTCTGTTTTGGATATGCTCTCCCCATGGGTGCCCATCACTCTCCCTTTCATCCTGTGGGTGCTGCTGTCCATGAAAGGAGCACACAGCCCTCAGGCCCAGGGGAGGGTGTGTGCAGCAGGAAGAACCAGATCTCCAACAGAGATTCAGTTTGTGGAGGCTGGAAACATCTTTTAGGCTGCTCGAATGGGGACTGAAATAATGCCCGTGTGAGCACAGGGACCAGCAGTGTCCTCACCCCCTCCTTGTGTCCTCGTTGGTGCCCCAGGGGGTTCTGGCCCTGAGGAGGGGAGTGACCCCACCCCACACTGCCCCTCACCAACAGGTCCAGACGAGTTCTCTGCCTTTGTCTTGCAGTTCTGATGCCGCTGTTGGATCACTGCAGCGTGCAGCCTGATGCCAGGGTCGCCTCCCACCCCTTCTTTGGGCTGAATGCCCAGATCAGGTAAGGCCTGGAGATGTTCTCAGCAAAGGGAAGGGATCGATTTTGCTGGCGGCGGGGATCTTGCGTGCTCAGACAGCTAATGGAGGAGCTTGTTTGGGTTCCCTGAGTAGGCTCATTTGATAATGCCTCATTTGATAATCCTTTTGATAATGGATTTCCATAATGGCCTCTGGATCAGGCTGACAGACTCACCTCACCTCAAGGTGGACGGGTCAGAAGTTCAGCCCAGAGCCTGCTGGTGTGTGCAGGGAGGGAGAGTGACGTGTGTGTCCTCCCAGGGCAGGCTGTCTCCAACCAGTCTGCGTTCCCTCCACACGTGGTCTTCCTCAGCGTGCGAAGGCTCTCCCTCAGGCTAGGGCAGTGTTCCCTCATTTCATGGCTCTGCTTAGCCTAAAAATAGATGGAGGCAGAAGTTCTGGTGAAGATGGATGGCAATATCCAGGCGGGAGCCTGCGAGTCCTCTCGTGTTCCCACGCCAAAGCCGGCGCAGAGCTGAGCCCTCACCATCCTGTGAGGAGCAGGAGGAGGAGGAGGGTGCCGTGAGTAACAGCCATCTCCCACAGCCAGTCACCCGCCCTGAACCAGCTGACATCCCTGTACGTGGGCAGGACACACGCCCTGTGGAAGGACCCGGCTGTCATGGCCTGGCTGGAGCCCCACGTCCACGAGGTTCTGCGCATGGTGGAGGCCCAGGACGCCCTGGTGCAGGAGGCTGAGCACAAGTGAGCACAGAGGGTGGAGGGCAGGGTTCCTGTGCCAGGGACAGAGTGGGACAGAGGGTCTGTCCTGGGCAGCAGCAGTTCCAGTGTCTGGGACAGGGCTCAGAGCCCCACAGCTGCTGGTCTGATGCCAAAGCACGGGGCCAGGGAGGCTCTTCCATCCTGCACTGCGTATCCTGCACTGCCTTCCTAAGGCTTGGCTGGCACCTGTACCCTGGAAACGTCCTGGACAGGGTGGAGGGGTGGCCTGGAAGGGCAGGGATAGCCACACAGGGCAGGTGAGAGCTTAGAAACACTTCCCAGTGCTGAGAAGCAGGAGAAAGCCATCACATGTCCTAAACCAAGGTCAATCTGCTCGTTCCTGAGCTCTCTGCTCTTTCTCTGGAGCTCAGCAGCTGCCACCACCTTTGGCTCACTCTAAGCCAGCTCCATCCAATATGGCCTTGCCCCCAGAGCCAGGGAAGCTGCTGACACTGCGCCTGGAGCAGCAGAAATGGGAATGTGCCTGCTCAGGGCTCACTGCTGTGTCCCCTCCCTGCCTCAGGAGGAAGATCCGGTACCAGAGCGCTCCCAGGAACATCTACAGGCACATCATCCTCTCCGAGATGAAGGAGGCCACGGCAGCCCTGCCTCTGGTGAGGGGCCTGATGGGACACAGGGGCTGTGGCTGCACGTGTTGTGGTGGCACTTGTGTCCCTGCTGGGCCCATCCTAACCCCTGTCACTCATGGCTTCTGTGGGCACCCATGTCAGCTGCTGCTGGATGCACAGCCTTCATCCCTTCTTTTTTCTTTCATTCCTTCCTTTCTCCTTCATCCCTCCTTTCTCCTCTCCCTGCAGGAGGTGACCTCACAGCCAGTGATGGGGTTTGACCCCCTCCCTCCTCTGGATTCCATTGTTTCCTACACCCGACCAGAAAGGTACCACCTGCGCTGCCGGTGCCCGCGCTGGCACAGCCGGGTGTTCCCGGCGTGCCCTCAGCCCCAGGCCAGGCTGCACGCGGGCACTCGCTGCTGGCATCCTCCTCCACGGCAGAGGAAGAGCTGGGGTGCTCCAGGCAGGCAGAGCTACAGGCTGGACTGGTCCTGCTGCTTGCCGTGGTGGTCACCACTGGCCATTCCCAGCCACAGGGCGAAAGCCAGGGAAAACCCAGGTCACAGTTGACTGGCAGGGTTTGGGGTAAATGGAAATTTAAATACAGCCAGTCCTGGTGTTGGGGTGATGCTGTGTGTGTTCCACACCAGCCCCCTCACAGCAGAGCTGGTAGGATCATGGAATCCTGGAATGGTTCGGGTTGGAAAGACCTTAAAGCTCATCTCATTCCACCCCCTGCTATGGGTAGGGATGTGGAACACATAGGGACACCTTCCACTAGACCAGGCTGCTCCAAGCCTCTTCCAACCTGGCCTTAGTCGTGCTCCTAATGACTGGTTTGCTCAGAGTTGCCTGAATTCAGAATCCCATTGAAACCCCCCAGTTCCCTCCCTCAGGGCTGGTTCCAGCAGCACCATGGCTCTCCCAGCACCGCCACATCCCCGTGAGGAGTCACAAACTGAGCTGTACCTTCACCATGGTGCCACTTGTGTCTTCCAGGACGAGCCACCCCTCCAATGAAAGCACTTTATCCCTCTTCTTCCGCTCGCTGTTGCCAAATTTTAACCTGCAGGTGAGCGCATCCACGCTGGGATGTGGGTGCACCGTTCCCCCGTGGTGTCCCTGCTCCAGGAGCCGCTGCTCCAGCAGCCTGGTGCTGATTTGGCACCAGTGTTGTCACTGCCCCTGCCACCGCGGCGCTGCTGTCTCGTAGGGGGACATCCGGCACGACGGGGACGACGAGGCCGGGGCGGCGCAGGACCTCAACCAGGGGGTGAACAGGCTGATGGCGGCCATGCGGGACATGCTGGCCAACATCCAGTTCCAGGAGCCCCCCCGCGATGACAATCCCGAGGGCGACGGCGACTGGGATTGAGCCCGGGGGTCCCTCCCCAAACCCGCCGGCATCACCCCCCGATTCGTGTCGCGCTCCAATAAAGTCACACAAACGGACTGGCTGTGGGAAGGGGCTGTTCTGAGGAGGGGGCTGCACCCATGGCATGGTCTCCATGCAGGGAGGGGGGCTGAATCCACAGCGGTGGGCCTTGTCCAGGGCCCCTCTCTGAACAGGGGACGAGGCTCTCTGAGCATGTCCGAGCTAATCAACAGCAGCTGTCCCTTGTCCCCATGGCAGCTTAGTCCCCTTCTGGCCTCCTCTACACACAATTTCCATCCTATTCCCCTCCCTGTTCTTCTCCTGGCTCTTGTCCTTAATTCCCAGAGGGGTTTTACTGCCCTCTTCTTCAGCTCCTTTGTGCTTCCCATAGCCTGGAGATTCCTTCCCTCCACAAAATGCTCTGCACCCTCACTACACTGAACCTTCCAAAGGTCTCAGAGTCCCCTGTGCCACTAGAATTGTGCATGGAGCAGTTTTTTCAGCCTTTTAATTATGTTTGGAGAAGAAATCTTCGCCCCCCTCTTAATTTGTCTATCCTTTGTTCCCTCACCTTCACCTTCTAGAGCCAGGATCGAGGTAAGGCACAGTCAAACCTTAACTCACCCTTGTTCCCGTAAAGCTTTTTTCCCTTTTTTTTGCTGAGTAATGGTGCACACATGGAATAAATCCCTGTTTCTGCTGTATTGCCTCCCTGGGGAACGTAGCTGTGCTGGGTTGGCCGGGTGTGCAGACCCCGAGTCTCAACCCAGCCCCCCCTGGCTGCATTCCCCACTGGTGTATCCAAATCCCGTGGGATCCCATCCCTCTAATTTGGCACTGTGGCAGCCTGGGCCCCCATGGCCAGTGTGTGCAGCTGAGCCATTTTCATCCGTGCCAGAGGGCAGGGCTTCCCAACGGAAGTGGATAACCGTGGGATCGGCCTTTTTGTGGGGCTGTGAATGGCTCTTTGGCAGCCGCGCGGCTCCAGGCATCAACACGGACCTAAGGCACATGATGGTCAGATGGGTCCTGTCCCACACAGCCTGCCTGGGACCCCTCCGGCGCCGGGCTCTGCTGCAGCCCATTTAATCGTGCCTTTGACGATTCCTATCGCATCCCATGCCTGCCCCATTGTACAACATCCTCCCTGGGGCTATGGCAATGGGACCCCGCCCAGTCCCAAAGTGTGGGACAGCCTGGATCCTGCAGTGCAGGGGGTCCTGCAGGGGTCCCCAAGGTGCATGGGCAGCTCAGGCCCCCACAGCAGATGGGACCCCCCAAGACACGAGTCCCACGGAGCACATTGACCCCTGTAGGACACAGAGGCTGCCGGGCACAGGGGACACCTCAAGATATGCAGGCCCCCGAGGTTCAGGGGTCCCCCCGGCAGACACAGGACCTCAGGATACGTGGGGACCCTAAGGCGCACTGTCCCCAGGGCACAGAGGACCCCTATGGCAGCACCCCCAAGGTGCATGACCCCAGGCATGCATNGGGGCTCGGGGGCTGCGCGGGTGCCACGGGGGGCCCCGGGGCTGAGGAGGGGGTCATGTCGACGCTGGCCCCCCTGCGTCTGCTGCGCGAGCCCTCGAATGCCAGCGAGGGCAACCAGAGCAACGCCACGGTCGGGGCCAGCGGCNGCACATGATGGTCAGATGGGTCCTGTCCCACACAGCCTGCCTGGGACCCCTCCGGCGCCGGGCTCTGCTGCAGCCCATTTAATCGTGCCTTTGACGATTCCTATCGCATCCCATGCCTGCCCCATTGTACAACATCCTCCCTGGGGCTATGGCAATGGGACCCCGCCCAGTCCCAAAGTGTGGGACAGCCTGGATCCTGCAGTGCAGGGGGTCCTGCAGGGGTCCCCAAGGTGCATGGGCAGCTCAGGCCCCCACAGCAGATGGGACCCCCCAAGACACGAGTCCCACGGAGCACATTGACCCCTGTAGGACACAGAGGCTGCCGGGCACAGGGGACACCTCAAGATATGCAGGCCCCCGAGGTTCAGGGGTCCCCCCGGCAGACACAGGACCTCAGGATACGTGGGGACCCTAAGGCGCACTGTCCCCAGGGCACAGAGGACCCCTATGGCAGCACCCCCAGGGTGCATGACCCCAGGCATGCATGGAGCACCCCAGGGCATTCGGGACCCCTGGGCACGTGGTGATCCCAAGCAATGTGTTCCCCAGGGCCAGCATGGGGGTGTCTCAGCCCTGGCCTCGGCAGCGGCCCCCCTCACTGCCGGGGTGCCTCCCTCACGCAGGTGCCCACCCTCCTGGGGGGAGGAGCTGCGGGAGCTGCTTTAAAGTGGGGCAGAGAAAGGGCCCTTTCTTCCCCAGCACCCTGGGCCGGCGGGCGTGGGACGCCGGGCAGCGCTGGCACGGAGAGCGGCCGCCACACCGGAGGGTCCCGGCGGGCACACGACACCCCCGGCTCATCCCGTCNCGGCTGGTGCCAGGGGCTGGACATTCCCAACGAGCTGTTCCTGGCGCTGGGGCTGGTGAGCCTGGTGGAGAACCTGCTGGTGGTGGCCGCCATCCTCAAGAACAGGAACCTGCACTCGCCCACCTACTACTTCATCTGCTGCCTGGCAGTGTCTGACATGCTGGTGAGCATCAGCAACCTGGCAGAGATGCTCTTCATGCTGCTGCTGGAGCACGGGGTGCTGGTGATGCGCCCCAGCATCGTCCGCCACATGGACAGCGTCATCGACATGCTCATCTGCAGCTCCGTCGTGTCCTCCCTCTCCTTCCTGGGGGTCATCGCCGTCGACCGCTACATCACCATCTTCTACGCCCTGCGCTACCACAGCATCATGACGCTGCAGCGGGCCGTGGTCACCATGGCCAGCGTCTGGCTGGCCAGCACCGTCTCCAGCACCGTCCTGATCACCTACTACCGCAGCAACACCATCCTCCTCTGCCTCATCGGCTTCTTCTTCTTCATGCTGGTCCTCATGCTGGTGCTCTACATCCACATGTTCGCCCTGGCACGCCACCACCTCCACAGCATCTCCAGCCAGCAGAAGCCACCCACTGCCCACCGTGGTGGTAGCCTGAAGGGTGCCGTCACCCTCACCATCCTCCTGGGCGTCTTCTTTATCTGCTGGGGGCCCTTCTTCTTCCACCTCATCCTCATCGTCACCTGTCCCACCAACCCCTTCTGCACCTGCTTCTTCAGCTACTTCAACCTCTTCCTCATCCTCATCATCTGTAACTCGGTGATTGACCCCCTCATCTACGCCTTCCGGAGCCAGGAGCTCCGGCGGACGCTGCGGGAGGTGGTGACGTGCTCCTGGTAGAGGCAGGGGGACACGGTACCGGCACGGCCACCCCCGCCCTGGAATGGACAGATGGATGGACTCACGGATGGACAGGACGAGCCGCGGGCTGCCCAGTCCGGGCCAGGGACTCACGGTTCCCAATAAAGGCTCTTTGCAGTGACGCTGTGCCTGGCATCGGGCAGCCCCGGGGAGCCCCGGGGGGAGANCGGGGGGGAGAGGCCCCCCCCGGCCCCGCCGGTCCGTCAAGGGTCACTTGCTCCCGGCGGGAACCGGGAAGGACCGGCTGGGCGGCGGGAGGCTGAACACTGCACGGGGGTGGCCCCGGCCGCCCCCGGACAAAGGGCCCGTCTCCGTCGCCTTTGTTCTCGGGCCGCGCCCGCCGCCGCCCACCTCGTCACCGGCACCGGCACTGTCTGTCCCCGGTCCCGAGGGGGCGACCGGCGACCGGGACCCCCAGGGTGGCCCTCCCGTGCCCTGTCCCTTCCCCTCCCCGCTCCGGGACGCGGTTGGGAGGGGTGTCCCGTGTGTGTCCCCCCGCCCCGCCCTGCCGCCGCC
>WEZZ01028696.1:144-36226 GCA_013400585.1 Chloropsis cyanopogon | reverse complement strand
CTTGTTTGAGTGAGTGCTTAAAGCTATTTCAACAAATAGTTGTCCCTTACTTCTTTTCTGAAGGGCCATATTTAAAGAACAAAATTTAAATATATCATCTCTTATTTCTGATTTTTAGCTCCTGAAGATGAACAAGTTCTGTGACACTTGAGCAATAAACTTTCTCAATCCCAAGGCAATTTCAAAATTTAGAACAGAAGTCAAAGTAGTTTTTTTTAAAAAAAACTCTCCTTTTTCTTCATTTCTTTCTTTCTTTTTATTGGTTTCTCACTCAATTGATGTTTAAAATGCCAATTCTAGCCTGAAACAATAAATCTATGGATTGTAATCAACAGCCTGAAAGAAAACATCTTCACGGTCTTTAGTATTGTATTTAGATATGTCTCAGGAAATTAATCTCTGGTGTACACTTTGAACACAGCTATGTAAATTACTTGCTGCTTAGCACTGACAGCATCTGGCTTCGTTTTCTGCTAGCAATAATCATAGCTGGATCTAGGAGTAGCATTTCCTTCCTTCCCACCCTAATGCTTGTCTTCACACTTGCTCTGAAGCTGCTGCTGCTGCTTTTGCACTGAGAGGATGCAGGCTCTGCAGCAGAACAACCCACAGGCCGGGTCTGAGTCAGTAAGCTCAAGCGTGTGTTAACATTACTGGGCACTGAAATGCAATGTTAGTAAACTTCTACTGTCCTCCCAAGCAGGACTTACACCAGAACGACCTCCTGTCTTCCTAGGCACAGTTTGGCAACTGGAACGGTTTGGGACAAGAGGTTTCCTACTTTGTGAAGAAAACTACCTGAATAGGGGCAAGGCGTTCCTAAATTGGCCTCAATACCCAGATAAGCTACCCATGTTTTACTAGCACAAAAACAGCCATCAAGTCTTGGGTCTGGTCTTGCCAAATCTTTCCTTATCTTTCCACAGCTCATTTTATTTATAGTAGCTCCCTGCACTGCTCCTTGCTCAGCAGTCATGGCAGCATCAACCCGCTGAGCACTATGTGAATCAAAAGTCAAAATCCCAATAGCCTGAGAGGGCCTTTGAGAAGATGCCATGACAATCTCAACAATAATGAATCATCAACAGTGGATCAAAAGGTAACGGAAAACCACTTCAGCTACTTCTTGGAAGTGCACAGAAGAGCAACATCTCATAGATTCAGCAAAAGTAATCTCCACAGCATGTGGCAGCCCAAAAGGTAAGTAAAAATGTAATATTCTGCCAGTATCTGCTGCAAAACCTGAAGAATTAATAAATACGACTCAGATACTTAATGTTTTTCAACATAAAACCTTTTTTTCTTTTTTCATTTGATTTGCAGTTTTATAGCAGTTTTGGATGTGGAGTAAGCACATTTAATTTAGGATTAGTTATTAGTTACTAAAATCTGCACTGAGTGTAAAGCATTAATATTTGAAGACTTAAAATTAATTCAGGGTTAGGAAAAAATCTGATAAACAATGTTTGTGTCCCTACAGCTCTCTTTCAGAGGGACTGCTGTAAAAGCTGTCAAACCTGCTACTGTTTTATGTAGAACTGGTAATCATTATACTTTGCACCTTTCTAGAAACATGCTACAAAACATAAATTGCTAGGTTTGAATGGAATGATAAAAATACATCANCTTATAAGAGTACCTGTTTTATGGGAACATAAATTTGATGCTAAAAAGTCATTAAAACAAGCTTGTAACCTACTTATGTGCTTTTCAAATTCACAGACTAAATGAATTAGGAAAAGAACCATTTGTTGTTTTCCACCACTCAATTTTAAGTTTATATGCATCTCCTCAAATGTGCAATATTTTAGTGATGACTTTATCACTCACAGAGGTTTTAAAATCAGGTTGCATCAGGCAACTTGAAGAAAATTTTTGCAAATGTCAGATTCATTAAAAACCTGAGCAAATGCATGTGTAATTTCTGTCAGGTCTTAAATACATTAGGATTAGATTTCCCAAATAAAATGAATGAGATCTGTGAAACACTAGAAAAATTACTAGTAATAGAGATGTGACATTTGAACTTAATAACAATTTTGATTTTGGTGACAGTGTTTGTAATACCTATATTTGTTTTCATAAACTGTATAAACTTACCCAGAGGCACAGAATTTTTCCCTAAAAGTCCATTTTTTTCTTCTAGGATTGTGAGCATTTTTTCTCATTTACTCTTCAGCTAATAAGTGTGAAAAATGTGCTGGTCGCTCTGGTGACAGAGAACTGACGGATGCACATAAATTCTTTACTGGTCCCCAGTCTAATGACTAATGGCTCTTGAACAAACTCAAGAACTCCTAACCTTGAACAGGCCTCTGCTCAGACCACAGCCCATTTTAACAAAGATCCTTCCACACTTAAATTTTCATTGAAGAAAATTCTGTTTTGCCACCATTACAAATCCTAACTTTCTTTTTTTTGTGTGTATGTTAGCCTATGCTCACCTTTCTACTCACTACATCTGATCAGCTGCCTTGCACAACTCTTTTTCCCTAACATGTTACAATAGTGCCAGAATAGTGCCAGTCTTTACATTTCCAATACCACCTAACATTCCACGTTCTTCTAAAGCAATTAAATTGATTTATACCAAGACAGTGCAGGAAAAATACACTGGCTACAAACTAAGCAAGTCCAATAAATCAATTCAAGTGCTTTTTATTGAAGCTGTGTAAGTAAAACAGATAACAAACTATTTTACAATAAAAGCAAGGGGCATTTTCAGTGGAAGCAAAGACAGGCTACCAAAGGGGAACTTCAGAAAATGCCCAGGCATGTGAGGTTAGCATTAGGAAATACAAAGCTTGCCTTAAGCTGACATTTGCAAGGGCAGTAAGAACAACTGCTACAACAGCAACGCAAGGCAGAACAAGGAAAATGCAGGCCCATTGCCCAGTGAGGAAAGGGATTTAAGTCACAGTTGGATGAAGTCAGGAATGAGGGACTTGATGCCTTTTTTGCCTCAGGCTTCATCAACAGTCTCTCAGGCCTCTGTGCTTAGTGAAGGAATTTGAGGAGGCAAGACACAGGCAAGTCCAGAGTGCTACATCCACAGGTAGCTACATCTGAGAGAGCAGATGCACTCCTTGCAAATATACTATCATCTCTGAAAGAGCATGGCTATTGGGAGAGGTCCCCAAAAGCTGGAGAAAGGCAAATGTCCGATCCATCTTCAAAAAAGGTCAAAATTATGATCCGAGCAACTCTGGGTGCCTCAATCTCCCTTCAGTAACTGGCAAAATAATGAAGTGAATAATGAAACTTCTTGGAGCACATGCAAGAACAGATGGTGACTGGAAAAAGCAGGTGTGTATGATAAGTAAAATCTGTCTGACCACCTAGATGGCATTCTGAGATAAAATGACTTGTAGATAAGGGGAAAACAGGAGATGTCATTGGACCTGAACTTTAGCAGGGATTTTAACTACTCTATTCTATTCTATTCTATTCTATTCTATTCTATTCTATTCTATTCTATTCCTGTTCCTGTTCCTGTTTCTATTTTATTCTCCCATATTAGTGACTGACTTCAGTATGAATTAAGTACGTTGGGAAGTTCATGAATAAAGCAGGGCAATAATAAAATAGAAGTTAAAATTGGCTTTAACTTCTAAAATTAGCAGTCAGTATATACAAGAAAAAAATTACCTTGTTCATCTCTGCATCTTCCTGAAAGCTTTTCTTTTGGCACAAAAATGGTTTAGAAATACATTTTTTGATTCTGATTAGGAGATACAGCAAAGATTTTGGGCTTGGCACTAAGTTGAAGGGTACTGGAAGAGTTCTCCCTTCTTCAAAGTAAGAAAACCAAAGTTTAGCCCTTGCAAATTTCCATTCTACATCAGCATCATCCTGTAAAACAAAAACACAGCAGTTAAGACACTGTTAATACCACTTTGACTATTGAAGATATTCTAGCTGAACTTTATGTGTGTTTTAAGTGTAATTGGCTGAAGTAAATCTCAAACAGAACAAGATCTATGAAAACCAAAATTTCAATGAATGAAACTGTTCTTATGAATACATTTTGAATAATGCAATTGCAGAAGAACAGAATGGATTTAATTTAAACATTGTCTATTCCAGAGTGAGTGTTAGTAGTCTGCAATACAGGATCACAATGACAGACTCTATCACTAGTCTATAGACTCTATTACTTTAAACATGAAGTTAAAAAAGATGAGGTGATTCTTACCTAATTCCTTCCATTTGCTGGAACATATGATTAAACCAGATATACTATCATCACCATAGTTTATGTTTATCATCTATGGTCACCAAAGCACTCACTTTATTTCCCCCTGTAAAGCTTAAGAGGGTATTCTGCAAAAAGGACTGACATCAGTTCAAGGTCATGACTCAATACTGCTGTACCTGTTTTTAGAAACTGTTTTGTCCAGTCACTGTAGTTTTAATGCTCTAAACCTGATATATTTGCCTTGTGGCCTCCTGATCCAGAAGAATGTGAACACCCCTAGACAATGCGTTGCCCTTGCTCCAGCTTGACAAGGCTACGGCCTCCAGTCAGAGCCCAGAATCTGGCACCAAAGTGGAGTCAAACCTGAGTTTGCTGCTCTGGCAAGAGCATCCCCTAGGAAAGTCTGGAATGGGCCAGCTCCTGTGGATCTGCTTACTTTTCTCCTAAACAGTGATAATGATTTAGCCCTCTGTTTTCCATGGAATGCAAAAGGTCATGCTGGATTTCAGTAGCCCTGCTGATTACTTTGCCAAGTAAAGTTTTGTTCACTGCTGAGGTCTAGAGCAACACTTGCTTCAATGAAAGAAGAACACAGCATGCTGCAGACCTGCCTGCGAGGCCAAGGCGCAGGTAAAAGAGCATCCTTGCAGCTAGAAGGACACTTCTCAAGTAATTATAAATGAGGCATATGAAAGATTCACAAAGTCACACCATGTAGCCCATACTCCTCAGGAACATAACACAGTTCACCAGTAGTTTCTTATTTCAGTCTGGTTCTTACTATTGCAAGCACATGCAGGCAAGTATTTTATAATAAAAATGAACAGTGGAACTAATATTTTCTTCTAAAATATTCCAAAAGCTTATTTAGTACAAGTCTTAAATCAGATGTCAACAAGAAAATTTTCCAGGAGCCTGAGACAATTAGTTGTAACAGTAAATAGGGTGATATTTCATCATAAATTGACTTTTTACCTCAATTTCCTGGAATGAACTGTTGATCATTGCGATAAGCATGTTCAGTAAGACGATGACCATGGTAACATTATAGACTCCATAAAGAACATAACCAATATTTTCAATAAATTTGTGTTTATAATTGATAACAACTGATTTAACTTCTGAGAGTCCAAATATAGCCCAGAACAAAGTTTTGAAACTTTCTTCAACACTAAAAGGAGAAATTGGACACAAGTATATGTTATTGCAGAAAAACTGTATATTCTTATTGTAGAAATTGCCAGTTATCATTTTTATACAGTGTACAAATTTTTTCCATTATCATAATGTTGAACTCCACCTCAGTGCATAGGAGACTGTCTAATTTCATGGGTACAAGCTGTTTCATAACACAAGATTTCTAATACTTTGGACTGACAATAAAACCAGATCAGATGGTTTTAGGAATCATATATCCTTCTCAAAAGAGTATTACAAGGATTCACTTGTTAACTACTTTAATCTACATGCTACAATCTTGCTGTTAATATGCAAGTAATTTTTTAAAAAATTAACCTGTAAATGCTTTCTTTAAATTGCACCATTAGTTCACTAACTGGGAATTATTTCATCATTATTATGACAAATATTCTGAAACTATGAAAAAGACAGGATATCTGATGGTGACTCATCAATTTTCAAAAAAATTAGTCTTATGGACCATAATCTTCCAGTTGAGTTTTTTACTATTCCACGATTCCAGGGTAAAGTCATGCTGTGGGAATAGTGATTTTTTTTTTCAGGTTAGTTAATTTAAATGCACGTATTTCCCCCTAACCAATTTATAAATAAACATAAATCCAAATCTCTGAGGTACTTTTTCCTATTTATCTCCATCTGTTTGAAGAGTTATTTTCTCTTGCTTTGATAAAGAGATCTCAGTTCTCCACATCCAAAAATAAAGTAGCATTGCAAAGAACATTTAGCATTTTACTGAGTTACTGTTAAGAAAAATAAAGGTTACAGTTTAATGAGTTGCACTTACGTTGTGAACGCTTCATTTTGTTTTGCCCCCAGATAGTAGGAATAGAGATTAAACATGCCTATCATGAAAGCCACAAACACCATGATAAATATCACCATGAACTTGAAGATGTCTTTCACTGTTCTCCCAAGTGATATCTGCAGTGGCCCAAAGCTTTCATTAGCTGGTAAGATGTAGGCTATCCGTGAGAAACTCAACACCACTGCAATTGCATACAGCCCTTCAGAAATGATCTGAGGATCAGACGGATCCCAGTTTATTCTGGCTGGAAACAAAAGATGAGAATTCCTGTCAGTATAACATGTGCTTATCTATGGGAGGTCTTTTTGGACCACCTGCTGCCAGTGCTCTGCCTAATGCAGCCCAGGATACCACTGGCCTTTTCTGCACAGGCCCATTGCTGGCTCATGTTCAACTTGTTGTCCATCAAGTTATGTTTGGTAGCCTATGAGAAAACCTGGTATTAAACATTCACTATTAATATTATCCATACACAGATGGTCTCCAAGCAGACTTCAGTGTGCATGCATTAATGAAAAAATGCCTTAACAAGTTGCTTTTAGGACTTATGCGAAATTTATAACCTTCCAGGAAAATTTGTAAGACTACAACTTAATGTGTTTCAGAATATATACATTTTAATTACTCTGCTTTTCTGCCAGTCTGGATAATGCAGAAATGAAACCTTATCAGAAATAGCATCTGAAGAACAAAATAGAGATAGAAACTGATGTAATTCAGTACCTAGAGAAAAATATCTAATAATAGTAAGAGTGATGTGGTGGTGTTGAGAGTCAACACAAGTCAACAGTGCTTCATTTTTTCTCATTTGGGCAAAATACCTTCTAGGATATCCCAAATACATGAAGCAAGTTTCTTAACACTTTTATCTCTTATTGGCAAAGAGAGTGGATTGAGAAATATTAAAGAAATATAATAGAGTCTCTGAGCAAATAATATATAAAAGATATACCGGCTTTGCTGGCAAAGTAGGTTTAAGAATTTCCTGCATCTCATTGCTCAGTTCTGTCCCTGCATTACAGTACATTCCATTCAAGGCCGCACCACCACAGACTGGTTTGCAGGACAGTATTGTATAACTGAACAGATTAAAATGGTATAAAAAAGGGGTAGGTCACAGTGAGTTTATTTTGATATTAGGTCATTTCAGAGCTGTTTAGAACAGTCTACAAAAAGATATACAAACCCAGCCAAGGGAACTATGATCCAACAGTAGAATAATAGAATCATATAGAATATGCTGAGTCAGAAGGGTCCCATGAGGATCATCAAGTCCTGCTCCCGGCCCTGCACAGCACCATCCCCAGGAGTCACACCATGTGCCTGAGAGAATTGTCCAAAGGCTTCTTGAACTCTGTCAGGCTTGGTGCTGTGACCACTTCCCTGGGGACCCAGTTCCAGTGTCCAATCACCCTTCGGGTGAAGAACCTTTTCCGGATATCCAACCTAAACCTCCCCTGACACAACTTCAGGCCATTCCCTCAGGTCCTGTCACTGGTCACCACAGAGCAGAGATCAGTGCCTGCCCCTCCTCTGCCCCTCACAAGGAAGCTGCAGACTGCAGTGAGGTCTCCCCTCAGTTTTCTCCTCAGCTTCTTCTCACATGATTCCCCCTCAAGGCCCTTCACCATCCTCACTGCCCTCCTTTGGACACTCTCTCTAGTTTAATGTCTTTTTCTATTGTGGCAGCCAGAACTGCCCCCAGCACTGGAGGTGAGGCTGTCCCAGTGCAGAGCAGAACAGGACAATCCCCTCCCTTGCCCGGCTGGCCATGCTGTGCCTGATGCCCCCAGGACAGGGCACTGCTGGCTCATGTCCAGCTTGCCACAAGGATAAGAAAGAGAAGCAGTGGGAATTTCTTCAGTACTACATTGTGAAATTATATTATTGGAGACTTATTAAAAGAAAATCAGTTTGTTTTGGCCCAGTAAGTGTGCAATCAACTCACCCAAGGTGTAGTATTTTATGTTGGGCTCCAGTGTTGGACTTGTCAGATCTTTCATATGTGCATCAACGATGTTCTGGGCTCTGGATGCATGCCAAAATGCCATAAACCTTGCTATAAATGATGCTGCAAAAATTGCTAACATACCAAAATCAAGCATATTCCATAACTCAAACAGGTATTCCTTTGGACCTTGAGACCATATTTCTTTACATTCAGACCATATCATGCCTGTATAAGACAGAACAGAGAAAAGAGTGTGTTCTTTATTCTTCATGTTTGTTTTATATTTTTATTATAAATCAGACATGCTCTTGGTTGCAGTCAAACTCAGAACTATTTTGATCAGTGGGAGTTCAAACACAAAATGAAAACCTTGGACTTGCAAATTCACATACATTCTGAGACTTCTTTCTCATCTGAGTAATAATAAAAGTCTTGTTTTTCCTGTAAAACTGCAAAAGTTTTCCAAGAGAGGAATGGGATGTGAGTATTATCATCTGTTACAGACATAGGAAGAAACAAGAAGAGCAGAAATGCTCTAGCATGAACACATAGTAGTGGTAGAGCTAAAGCATAGCCCAAAATTTCTTATTTGCCATTACCCTGGGTACACTCTCTCTTATATATGTGACAAATGATCATGAAAGTAAGACTCGGACCAAATGCTTCTGCAATAGGACAAAGGTATCTGTTTGATTCCCAACCACTGTCCCTTAGTAATAAAATGAAAATACAGTATCAGCTTATGACAGCTTTTTTTATTGTGAAAATACTTTTTTCTTTTCAAGCTAAAAATTATGAAGTATAATTCTAAAAAGAGTTAATAACTAAATGGAATAATGTCACTAATTTTTACACTTATCAAATTGAAAGCACTTTTCATCATTTTCAGATAAGGACAATAATAATGTCAATTACAGCAGCTAAATTTAATGTCACATCTGTATGCATGAGTCAATTTTTCATAAACTGTCTTATGCATGACACTGATATAAAAATAGATTAAATTAGCAAAGTAGAACTTCAGATTGAGAATTTATTATTTACTTCTTTATTACCAGATGAAAATATTGATATTTATAGACTTTGGAAATCTACATGCTATAGTATTCCTTAAATAAAAAATTACAATAATTTTTAAATAGCTTTACAATTAAATAAATAAATAAATATGGCCAAGGTCTTTTAAATCTATAAGAATCAGTTGGTATTCAAATTTCAATCACAGTCAGATCATAAAAGCAAAATACTTTAAATGCATAAGCTCTTGAATAGATAGCTTGAATTTAGCTCTCCCTTTTCACTGGCTTAACCAACAACCAGAACCCAGATGCTTAAAATATTTGGGCATCTAAACCCTACTGGACTAAAAGATAGTAGACTTGTAAGTAAGAATCTGACAGCTAAAATATTTGCTCTGATGCTGAAGAGGTCTACATCACCAAGTTGAATGGGTCAGCTCAGAGTACTGCTCATAGCCCTCATTTCATTCCCGTGTTGGGATGGAAAAATCTACCACCGAGTCTTTGGGGATTTATACTCTTCTGTCACTAATATATTCAGCTAAAACACTATTAGTTCTGCAGGCATTCTTGCAAAATAGGAGATTAAGAGACAACAGGACACAAAAAATATTGGTTCATCATGTAAAAATCTTTCCTCTTGAAAGCTCACTGGGACTCAACCACCCCAAAAACTGGTAGACACTTTGCTTTGATATTCATAAAACTGAATTAATTAATATAATACAGATTTCACCTAAATACTTAGTCTGCATGTTTGCGATCAACTAGACACATGAATGCTGCTGCCATCCAATAAAAAACACAAGGCCCATGTGGGAATGCAGACAGCTAAATAAACTCCCTTTGTTGCAATTTTTACACAAAACATTAAAAGGAAAGGATTCAGTTGGGTTCAGCTTCTTTTGTAATCATAGCAAGACAAATTTAAGCAAAAATTTTTACCTACTACCCAAGAAATAATAAGCATCTCCATCCATGAGAAACAGGATGTTTTCATCCTAAAAAGCTGTTTTACATTGTCTGTTGTTTCATTAGGTCGGAGTTTGGTGCCATCAAACCTGTCAGCTGCATTCATGACAAGCAGACCAAGAAAGATGGTGAAAGAGGCTGCATGGGCTACAAACTTCATAAATGGTCCACGCATTATCCTCCCCAGCTGCAACAGAGATTAACAAACACAAGGATATTGCACTGACTGTTTCCAAATAAAATGTATGTAAAAAGAGCAGTAACACAGATAACCATATGCTTCAATAATACAAAGAAACAAATATTTGAAGACATTTGTATACTAGGATTCCCTGTTCACAGTCATCTTTAGAAGTTTCTACTGATTTGCTATTTTCAGAGGAATAAGCTATCAATTTCACTGTTTGGGTATCAGTGACAGATTAACAGTGAAACTGAAATTAAGAAATATAAAATATATATTTTAACTCAGTGATATGAAATAATACCGTAATTATTTTTTGGCACCATGTCTATTATAGATAATCAAGAGAAAAATCTATTACAGTAGTTGCATTTCTTAGTACTAGCCAGCTTCATTTTGAGGCAAGACAGAAAACAAGACTTTGACACACTTACTAAAAGCATTATCACTATGAGTAAATTATGAAGAAAAGAATTCCCTTTCCTGACTGATGTGATGCTCAGTTTAGCACAGTTATTGTGCAGTCTTCCCAACTTATTTTCTCTTTTTAATAAAGTCGTGACACCTCAAAAGGTTATATTTGTAGTTCTGTAGAGTCTTAATTTTCTCCTGACTTGTACAAAGGAAAAGTTCTCAGCTTTGTAATGACTACGAAGAACTTAAAAAATGGTTTAGTGCAACACTTTAAAACCTGAAAGCTCCATACAAACTCACATGAGGTTGAACTTCTAGCAGTTCTTTATTTTTGAGACCGCCTGTGTTAATATTAAAAGTCTTAGCTTGTCCACTTAGTTGGCGGCTGCAGAAAAGTACTTTTTAATTTTAGACTGACTGCATTTGTATATGACTAATAAATCATTGAAAAAGGAAAATAACAAGTAGGTAAGTCACTGCTACAACAGAAAATCAATTACTCAAATGTGTTGTTTCTCAAGGCGTTTTAAGAGAAAACTATTCATAAAACTCCTAGTCATAATACCAAGAATTGAAAAAAATGTAACTAATTTTTATTGTCTAGATTGAAAGACATTGAAAAAATATGGCAAAATGTAAAAGGCTACAGAGTTCAGCCTGCTAGAATTGTGGATCTCAGACTGCAACATGTTGAACAATCTTTACAGGAGGCCATTTGTCCCTCCTTTCAAGGGAAATTTTCCATTAGAGTCCACTCAAAATGGATACTGGCCAACTGAACCAGGGATTCAACACAAAGCTCAGTGAGGGCAGAAATTGCAGCCCATCTTTATTGGAAAGGTGCTCCACACTATATATAAACCAAACCAGACATATTGGTAGCACCTAATCCCAGTGCATTGCAAGTGAATGCAGGGCAGGTTGTGTAACTGCTTTGAGGACCTCACGAAATATGATGAATACTATCACTGTCTTGACTTTTATAGTGTTATTTTTAATAATGAAAAAGAAAATTGCCTTTGAGGCAATTAGAATCAACCTACAGCTTGAACTTAGTTTACATCTGAATCAATGGGAAATGAGTATCCTCTGCATCTGCCTGCTAAGGCAAGAACTAAATGAAAAATTGTTTGACTCATTGTTTATAAAGTAGGATTTCTATAAGGCAACTCTTGGTCAACCATTGTAACTTAATTTACTACATATTGCAATTGACACAACACATTTACCTGCCTTAATTACAATTGTCTGAACGTGAAACCTTGCAGCCATTCCATTCTAACTCGGCTTTAGAACAACATGTGTCTGAAGTACTATATAAGTGTGTCTTTGCCATCCAGGAATTTACAGGCTGAGGAGTTATTAGGAGGCCCTGACAAGGCTCCCCAGGCTGACCTTACTGCAAGGAGCAATCCAATAGGCCATGGAGAGGAAGGGCAGACCGACCGCAACCGCCAGGACAACCAGGAACTTCACTGCCATCGTCTGCTGCCGCAAACCCGACAAATTCTCGTACCAAATAGAGAGGAGCTGCTGCTGGCAGTTCGGATGTGCTACAAACTAATAAAAAAAAATAAATAAAGAGCACATAAACAATACTGCTATCAGAACAACTTCTGTTAAAATACAGCTATAGGAAGTGCATTAAGAATGCTGGAATAGTGAAAATGCAGCTTAAATTCAAAGGAGCGTTAACAGGGGCATAAGAAAAGCTGTTTTGATAAATCCAATCTCCCAGCAAACAGGCATGTTGCCATCAGCAATAAATACTTTAACTTAAAAACTTATTTATAAACACTATGTTCCATCACAAACTATTAATTTCATCCAAGGCTAATTTATCTGGGTAAATTCTATATGTTTCTGACATTTATAATTTTAATTTTACTGCTTCAGAAATTCCAACACTTTGAGTCTTTTGTTCTGCAAAAAACGCTACATAATCTTCACTTAGCAAATAAAGAATATATCCTATTTTCACATGTTAACACAGAAAATACCATTTTTTTTCAGCTGCCATGAGAAAACAGCTGTCACATTTGCAGGAAATCAGATAAGGATTATTTAACTTGGTTCTGGAATCATCTGGACAAACTGCAAAACTGAGAAGTCTGTCCTATAAGGCTCTTTGTGTCCTCTGCATAGTGTAAGAAGCATCTTACAAAGGTAGATGTTAAAAAATAGCAGATTCTTGTGCACTGTACATTTTTAAATCCAGATCTATAAATAAAATCAAAATTTATTTGAATGTAGTATTTTTTTTCTAGATCCTTTCTCTATACTTAAAAGATGACTGGCTGAAGGTACAAGAAATGTATTGAGATAAGAGAAAGTATTACAAGTCCACACTTGCAGAAGCACTAAGACTCAAACAGTATGAAGCACCCAAGCTCAATCTTATCTGTCCTCTTCAACAGCTGCTTCAGCTCTCTTTATTGACTGTAGCTTGGCAAGTGTTTTGTAGGTTTGTGTTCATATACTGGTTCAGCCAAAATGTTTTTTTCTTTTCTTCCCTTCATGAACACATAAATACGCCTCACATATAAATTTTTTTATGTCCCCCAGGGATGTGAACTCAATTTTTGTAAAAATTTAGGGTAACATGCTTTTGAAGCATACTTTTTACCGGTGTCTTCTTGATCTTTGGTTGTACAAACTTCACCACACAAATAATTTCTCCCTGATTGACACAAGTCACCCAGAATTTTACAACCTATATTATCCAAGAGAAGTTTCCTGGGAAATTCCGATGTTTATGCAGCTACAAATTCAGCTGGTTTCTCTGAGCACTATTCATATGGAGAGCAGAGTATTGAACTGACAATAGAAATGAAAGCAATCCATAGAAGGGCCAATAATTCCTGTAGTTGGCACTGCCTAAAGCCTGCTTTCTCCTGAACTAAGAACCACAATACTGATATTCCTAGGTTGTGTCTCTGATCCCTCTGTACAGACACAAACAGTTTCTCTGAGACATGCAATTTCTCCAGGTTTTCTCAAAGTTCTGAGCAAGACATAACAGCTTGAGAAAAACCTGTATCAATACCTGCTATGTAGTGCACTGGGACTGATGTGCTATTTTCTAGCTTTTATTAAATCTTACATTTTTCCAGTCTTCTGAAGTAGTGCAAAATTTTTTCATCTTTTTTCTTTAAAAAATAGATTTAAAATAAAAATGTATATAAAAAAATTTTGCACAGAGCTGCACATTGTTTTAGAGTCATTGGCTCTCATGCTCATTGTGATCAGTATTCATTCACCTTAAATATCTGCTTCTTCTTTATATTGCAAGCGAGGATTCTTTAGATTGTAAAACCACTCTGCCCAAAGGGCCCAAGTATTCATTTGAGAGTTGCAGGCTACCAAAACATAAAATTTAACAATAGCATAATTTTATACCACCATCATGACATGCCTGTTTGATCAACATAATTGCTTACTTTTTTAACTTCATACTTGATGGCGAGTTTTAAGCGGCTGAGGCTGGGACGACCATGCTCTCCATTATTATGGCTCATCTCTACATCACCATTCAGAATAGCTTCCACTTCTTCTGTATTTCTGCACAAATCAAGCAGTCCAACTACAAAATCTTTGCATTGCATAGACAGTTTCTTGTAATCATTCTAGAAAACAGAAGCAGGAAGAAAAAAATCTTGGTGTTTAGATTTAACACGAGAGAAGCAATTCTACATTTCACCTACACCTCTGTGAACATAGCTTCTTTGCATCTTGCTATGCTTTTTTTTTTTCCCAAATGTTCAAGGAGTGGGGTTCATCTCACCTTGGTTGTCTTGCATATCTACATTATCAATTTTCACACCTCAGTCACTCCTCTAGATGTGCTTTACAGGAAATTATAGTAGAAAAAACAACCAAAACACTTTCAGAAACATTGTGTGACACATTTTAATGACCAGTTCAAGTTGAGATTTATAGCACAGGGGAAATCTTCTATTCACTGTTGCAGCAGTCAGAAAAGACATAGAAAATTGCCGAGATTTCAATTGGACAAGATAAGCATCCTACACAGAATACATCTAAAGAAATTCCCAACCTTCTTCAGAACTGAACAAATATACTGAATTTTCTAAGGCCTGGAATTATTCTTGCAAACTTTGGCTTTCTCCTTTTCCAACATCTATTCTAGCTTGCAAACACAAGGTTTGATAGCTGCTCTCCAGCAACAGTGGCAGCAGTGGCACAGCTTGTGTGGTGATACCACATCTCTGACTGCAGCTCTGCTCTTGCTCAAGGACCTCTCACAAGACTTCACTGTGTGAGCCAAAATGTTGAGCTTCAACTGCAGCTTCAGTTGTTTATTGCTTTAACTAACAAGTGTCCTCCTTGGGCACTGTTTTCCAAAAGACATAAGTCAAAAGAGAAAATGGCATTTTTAACCATTGCAATCTGCAGTTCATTAACCACTCCTTACATGCAGCTGTGTTTGGGTCATAAAAGTTGGATATAGCTGGGAGTTAGGTACAGATGTGTATCTAAAGTTAAAAAAAAAATCTCACAAGAGATTTACTCATGCATGTGTCAGCAAATTCTGCTATTTTTATGATTTCTGCTCATTTTAATGTCTTAAAAAGATGAAATTACTGTAGAATTTTTCCTAAACAAAAGAATGGAAGAAACCTTCAACCACCCCACACCACATAGGACTGCTCATGTAAATTTCTGTGACATGTTCTAAGTAATCTTCTACAAATGCTTTTATTACACAGACACATTTCCCCCTCTTCCAGTCTGTTCTTCAAGGTATTTCCCCTTCTTCCACTCTTAAGTCTCTAGTTAGCCCCTTCTCTTTAAATACTTCCTTCACACTAACCACCATCTAATGCATCCAATACTTCATCCTGGAAGAGAATGAGCATACCGGATACCCTAATTTATTTGCTGAGGGTGTACTTCATGCATCTTTGTGCTTTATTACCCACAACACTACAATAACAGTTTATTACTTGGACATATTAAAGGAGTGCATCCAAGTTTTACACTTCGCTTTGCTTAGATGGATGCAAACATTCACAGACAAATATTTAGAGACACTATTTTACATCTACATAAAACTGCTAGTGATTTATTCTTTTAATAATATAACATAAACAAGGTAACTCAGATCTGTCATAAGAGCAAAAGGCACTTCAATGCCATTTATCTACAAAGAAAACAGAAGCTAAATACTAAAACGAATCATATCCTGTCATTCCGGATAATTTATTATTACATTATTTGTTTTCCCTCCATTCAGATGAATAACAGGAGTGGTTAACCAAAATGCTGACTTCAGGCACTACAGACAGACATTGATGGTAATATTTCACCTGTTTGGCTTTCATTTTTGTGCAGAATCTAAGATTCAGTAGTCAGTATTTTTAATATGTGAATTTTCTCTTCCAAATGAAAGGAAAATTAGCCATTTAAAATTGACAAAGGAGAAACATAGACGCAACTACCCACCCTTGTATGATTGGGTACTAACTCTTCCAAAGTGATACTTGACCCTTGAATACCAATTAAAAGTCCAAATAACTTTCAATAAACATAAGAACAATATCATTTGGCCTTCATAAGAACTTACGAAGCATTGTAATGTGTTAGTATGTGTATTTTTTCTGGCAGAAGATAGGTACATACATCCACACTCACGCACACTCTTCATCATCATTTTCCAGCTCAAGCGAATGACACCTGACACGGAGTTTCAAAACAGTATGTGAGGAGACCATTACTCTACAGGGGAATTATCCCTTCTCAATTTAGGTTTGTACACAGCACTACAGTATGTATTAGCACCCTGCAAATTCATCCATAAAATCCATCAGTTTGTTTTCTCATTTGCAACTGCAATAAAACATTTCCCCCTCCCATGAAATACTGCCACAGCTGTGACCAGTGGTGGTAGCTGAGAAGAAAAGTTCTCAGCAGTCAGGTTATGGCAAATGAGCTTCGGGAAATTGAGCCCATCACTGCCTCCACCTCTGCCATGGCACAGACAAAGTCAGCTGAAGGCAGAACAAAAATGAAGGGACAGCAAAAATGATCGATACACCCTGCAATGTCTCTCTGTCACACACACAAAGTTCCTCCTCCCTGGGTCTCACATGTCTCCTACAATTTATGTGAGCCAAGGGAATGGGGCAATTTGTCTGGCTCACCTTATTTTCAAAAATGGACAAAGGCATGGATAATGAGTTCTCCTTTACTGCATGTTGTAAACGCAGCAATTTAAAACCCCATTCCTGAGAAACTTTAGATGGTAGTTAGAAACTAAATTACAGTTGGAAGCTCTAAAAACAATCAGCACTGAATTCTGCAGTAAAGCATTTGTGCTTTATTCTCTGCATGTGACAACATTGGCTCAGGGCTCCTCAGCAGTTTAGGAAAAAACAAATTGTGCCAAATTTCATAACACCAAGGATGAGGAAGCAGTACGAGCTGCTCCCACCCGCAGAAGGAAGGTGATGATTTGGGGTGAGCACTGTGGGGGATGAGGAACTAGGGGAACAATGGTGGGGGCAGAGGTGTGAGAGTGAGAGTAGCACTGCTGAGAGGAGTCACCTGCCCTTAATGTGGCTCACTGTCTTGGGGTGACAAGTAAGGGAGCAAGCAGGATCTTGTCATCCTGAACACCTCAGCTGACCGTGCCCTGCTTTACCTCTGAGCATGCAGCAGGAGACCACAGCCAGGAGACCAGGAGAGCATCACTACAGCTGTATCTCCCAGAAGAAAGGGTGTGTTTTCACACAGTCCCCTGTGACCAGTCACAGGCTCCTACTGTCCCCCTGTGATGGGATGAGAATGTGCCTGGGATGAGAATGCCCTCAGGATGCAGTATGACACTGAATTCCATGGATGAGATGGAGCAGTGCTCCAGACCATGTCCTGGCTCTGCTTGGTGAACTGCAGAGGACAAGATCAGAAATATGGATACTGCTATACTAGAACTTAGGATTTCAAAGTGGGATGTAATGTTGAATTTAGGTGTCACAGTAGGTAGCCAAATACATTATTTCCTTTTCAAAGGTGGTCCTTATGCCTTCAGTGCTTCACTCCTTCTCTAACAAGTGATGTTACTTTTTCTTTAGGAAAGCTGACAATAGCTGTAGTGAAGACTGGGATCCCATTTCTGTAATGGGGGCTGTATAAATGAAAAAAAACAAACAACCAAAAACAAAACAAAAAACAAACAAACCAGAAAATTAGACTTTGAGATGCTAAATTGAATTTTGCTTCTCATCAGAAAAGCAAATTCAGATGATCTTCTTAGGGGGATTACTTTACAGCTAACAGTAATATATCTATGTTTAACTTAAAAACACATTTTTCCTTTCATCCCTTTAAACAATAAACCAGTCAGTTGCCATTATAGTTGCAGTGGGCTTTATAATAAATGCTAATCTTATCCATTCTGAACAGCACTGGGCCACAGCTGCCCCTCTCAAACTTCAGGCCACATCTCTGCAGGATAACATTTGTCATATCTCATCTACATCTTTATGTACATAGCAAAGATATTAGCTCTTAGGTGGGCAAACCACTGAGATGACAGAAAACATGAACCCCATCTCCAAAAATAAAAATATTCTATATAATATCAAACTTTGTAAAGCTGCACACTAAGCCATGTCCTGCACATGTGCTGAGGCAATCCTAAGTGCAAGCACAGGCTGGGCAGAGAACAGATCAAGAAAAAACATGGGAAGTAGGACTGGGAGCGTTGTGGATGAAAAACTCAACATGAGCCAGCAATGTGAGACTGCAGCCTAAAGAGTCACCTGTGTCCTGGGCTGCATCCAAAGCAGCATGGGCAGCAGGGCCAGGGAGGGGATTCTGCCCCTCTGCTGTGCTCTGCTGAGACCCCACCTGCAGTGCTGTATCAGCTCTGGGGTCCCCAACATAAGAAAGAGGTTCACTTGTTGGAGCAAGTCCAGAGGAGACCAACAAAGACAATCAGAGGGCTGGAGCACCTCTCCTGTGCAGACAGGCTTAGAGAGCTGGGGCTGCTCAGCCTGGAGAAGACAAGGCTCCAGCGAGACCTTATAGAACCTTCCAGTACCTAAAGGGGCTCCAAGAGAGCTGGAGAGGGACTTTGGAAAAAGGCCTGGAGGGACAGGACCAGAGCCAATGTCCTGGAGCTGAAGGAGCACAGGTTTAGACTACATTTTAGGAAAAAAAAAATTACCGTAAGAGTGGTAGGGCACTGGAATAGGTTTTCCTTAGAGGACTTTCTATCCTTGGAGATGTTGAAGGCCAGGTTAGACGGGGGTCTGAGTAACCTGGTCTAATGGAAGGTTCCCTGCCCTGGCACTGGGGTTGGAACTAAATTATCTTTATGGTCACTTACAACCTAAACCATTCTATGACACAAAACTAAATTAAATGGTCTTCAGAAAATCCCAAAGATCTCAGAATTACTTAGGAAGCCTGAATTAGCTATTTGTTTGGTACAGAAATATTTCTATGCTGTGCTTTACATTCTGTCCAGTTATTCTTCCTTCAGAAGTAATCTAATCAAAACACTCTTAAATACTGCCACACTTTTAATACCTGGAAAAAAATGCAAAAGGCATGTAATGCTAGGTGACACTACTGCATAGGTTTATAGAAAGAAAGGGGTTTGGTTTACTCCAGAGAATAATGGTTTTCCCTGACTGTGGCATTTCCTATTTTCTACAAATTACAGTTTCGTGGCCAGAATTCTCTCTAATATTAGAAGAGAGAAGCAATTTATCGGACAGTCATAAAACAACCAGCATCACAGTTTAGCACTGATCCTTCCTATTGCCTCTGAGGAAGACCCGGAAATTACCTGTGTCACTGGCTGCTGTAGGCAAACACATGAAACAAACACATTCCCTGCTACAATACCCTATCAGCACTATAAAATAGGTGACCTAAAATGGTGTATTACCAGAAAACTCAGTTTTAATTTAGGTAAGATTTGAAATACTTTAAATGGCTCAGGCTAACCCTAGGTGGAGCTAAAGATTTGCCATGTCCAGCTAACCTATGCACTAAAAATATACTTGTTTTGATAGGTAAAGCATTTTTACCAAACCCACACTTTTATGCAGTGACTACACACTCCAAATAATTGTAGCAAACTCCTGAAATAAAGCAAGAGTAACAAGTTTTTACATTAATTGCTGCAAGCAGGGATATAAGCTTGCAGGAGTGCAAACAAGCCAGACTCAGAAAAGCTGACAGCCTCTGCTTCTTGTAACTTTTACACACTTGTACTGCCTCCACTGAACCTAAGGCAGTCAAGTCCCCGGCCTGTCTAGATATTGTAAATATCACTGCTTATCAATAGTGTAAATGTCAACTCTCATAAATTCAGTTATAAATGTACTCCGCAGTCTTTAATATTTATCCAGAACTACCACATGGTTTTAGTATCTATAAAAACATTCCCAAAAGACCTTATGTTGCCAGCTGCCTGCTCCTGGTGAAACCTTAAATTATTGGAGAGTTAAATTTCCACATTGCCTGGTGCTTCTGCTCCTCAGTGTTCCTATTCCACTCCACTCTATCCAAAGAGTATGCATATTCCAGCAGAGCCTGGATGATTAATGTCTAGCAGTATGGAGCTGCATTGTCTGTCATCTAATCTCCTGTTTCTGCTGAGGGACAGTATCCAAAATCTGTTAAAATTCTTCCTACAACACTACACTAGAAGTGAAGCTCTCATTTTAGAGAAAGCAACTGAGACAAAAGAGGAACAGAAAAACAGAAGTCACCAAAGAAGGACCTCCTCATGGCACTTCAGAGCTGCCTGCAGACACTTGTTCTGTGACCCAGCCTACCTGGGTTCTCTCCTGTGTGTTCCATTCCCTGCCTGGTGGTGCCACAGGACAGGTACTGTGCTCCCATTCATCTCTGTGATTGTGTTCTGTAGAACGCATTTGAAGGGCACCTCTTGCTGGCTGCTCCAGATGATGAGTTTATTTATCTTTACAACAATCTTAGGTTATGTCACTCCAACTGTGGTACAGGGATCTGTACAGTTCCTACAAATCAGACATGGTATTTATCTCAACATAGCTGTGAACTTAACAGGCTGCACTTATGGTTTATGAAAAACGGTTTTTAGCTCTGCTCTAAATTTACTCTGCTTTAAGTTAATCAAGTCCTTTTGTTCCCATCAGCAGCTGCTAAAGAGAAAGAAGTATATGGTTTCAATACTCTTCACTGAACTGCACATGAAATCAGTGGATGAAATCTCAGGCCACTGAGGTCCTAAAGGTTTCTGCCAGGGACTTCATGGGGCAGATATTAATTCTCTGGAATAATCTCAAATGGTCCTCCCAGCATTTTGGTTTTTTCTCCTTCCCTCCAATTTCAGCAGTTCAGCTGCTGTTTTTAAGATCACCTTGTACATTCCTCTTCCCTATTTTCCCTCTCCAGTAAATATTCCAGCTTCTTATAATAGACTGGTGCCACCTATGAGCACAAGTCCAGGGGAATTAGTTCAGAACTGCAGCACCTCAGCTCAGGTTAGCACAGTAGAGACAGGTTCACAGTTTTGTGAACTGTACCACTGCTAATATTATTGTTAAATATTGATCATGATAACTTCAAACACTTGCTAACACAATGTTGGAAATTATTCTATTACAGCTTTGGAAGGATGTTGATGCCCTGCTGTTGAAGTCTATATATATATTGCTCTGTCACAGGAGCATCTGCTTTTGACATGGTCCCATGAGGCAAACCCACGCTAAGAGATTTTAGCTAACCCAGTTCATAAATAACACTGACATTGTTTGCACAAGGCCTCACTTTCCATTTACTGACAGATAAAACCTTACATTCTTACTTCCTTAACTCATGCATCAAGAATCCATGGTGCCTGGGTCTAAACTATTAATATTGTTTTTCAAAAACATGCATTTATGAAGTACTAAAATTTCTATGTAACACTGAAAAAGCCTTTTAACTTTAGAGAGTTTACATATAATTAAGCACAAATAAGCAAGAAAGAGGAAGAAGTGAGCAGAAATACCAGAACAGCACATTAAAAAAGGAGGTCATTTATTTAGAATCCTCCTCATGAATGAATGCAAAACACTGTAAGAAGTATGAAAGCTTCAAGTCCAAATAAAAGAAACTAAAGAGAATTCATGACGGTTTAATAGAACCATGCAACTTGTCTAAAATGTTTGACTAAAATGTACCACTTTAGTCTCCTCTTTCCCCTGCCCTAAACCAGCTTCAGCCATGAGTTTGAAGGGCCTCTTTCACTCTCCTGCCTGCCAGGAAGTAGAAAATTAGTTCATTGGCACATTCTACACAAGCAGCATGAATTACAACCAGCACACAGCTATAAGACATTCACAGATTTAAATCTTCCATTCAGTAAAAAACTGTATCTTTTTCCACATTATTTTGTTGATTTATGAAGGACAAAGTTTGCAGTTCTATGTCTGACAGAATCAGCGTCCCTCTACTCACCTTGAACTCTTTTTCAATGTTGGCAAGCACGGCGAGCTCATTGCTGAGCTCTAAGGCAGTCATGACAGGGTCTTCACTGGACAAAGACAGATAAGCAGGGCTGGCCAGACCTTTGTAGGCATTGATCCTGGATCTAGAATGGCTGAAAGAGTCATGCTTTTGTTTCTGGTTGCACTCACTGCACTTGCAGAAATAGTCGTGTGGCCTATCGATGCGAGCTCCTTTCCGCAGCAGGGTGTGCACGATCTCGTACTCATGGCAGTGAGCAGCCAGGATGATGGGCGTGACGTCGTGGGAGAACCGCGTGCCGTCTTCGTCGTACGCGTAGAAGTCATCGTGCTGGAGCTCCGACTGGCTGGGACTCAGAGCCAGCCTCTTGCCTTCGGCAAATGCAGGGTGGTTCAGGATGGCTTCCACGATCCGAACGTAGCCTTTGCTGATGGCCAAAAGCAAGGCGTCCCCCACCCGGGCCAGGTTCTCCTTCTTCAGCAGCAGCTCTGTGATCTCCAGGTGCTCATTGGCCACTGCCAGCTGCAGGGCGTTCTGTCCCATGTAGTCCACGCAGTTCACATTGAGCGAGGGACATTCTTCCAGCATTTTGCGGACCACTGGAATGTTCCCATACTCGGCGGCATCCAGAAAGCGCTCCTCGTCCAGAGAAAGGCTGGTGGAGCGGTCATTGAACATGTAGGCGGGCCCTCGGCTGGCCTGCCTCCTGCCCTTCTCCCGCAGAATCGTCTGTCGCCGCAGGGCCAGTCTGCTCTCGCTGCCCCGGCTGTGTGCACACAGAGAAATTGTTAGTTCTTCTTTATGCAAGGGCATATCCATTTGGAATAATAATTAATAAAAATATTCTAGTCCTTTATCTGCTGTGTATTTTGAACGCAGCAGGGACACCAGAAACACTGCCTTTGGTGCCTTTTGTAACCACTGTTACTACACAACCTGAGAATCAGTAGCCAGCTACATTTTAGTGCAGCAAGAAGAAAAAGCTGTCATCAATCATCATTTAAAACTACACTTTTTTTCCTTATTTTCTCCTCACAGCTCAGAGTGAGAATAAGCCACAGTGAGAAAGGAGTCAGCAGTCATGGGATGAGAAATTAGGGATTGCTCAGGACAACAGGGCACACAAAGATGGAAACTCTAAACTCCCTTCTGCTTCACAAAAGCAGTCAGGCTGACTTCACTTGCTCTTATTCTCTCTACTTCAGCAACCACCTAACATATTTTGGCTCTGGTTTCTCCTCTTCACCATGCTGATGTTTTTCTGACATCTATAATTGAATGCTCAGGCATTAACTGAATTTGCACAAGATAAAAGCACATCAAAGACACTGCATGACGTCTCTCACATCCCGTAGCCGCCATTCTTTTCATTATTACAGTTCATAATCTTGATATGCTATTTATTCCTTCACTCAGGGGCTTGCCAACAAATGCTGCTAATTCTTGATTCATGATAGCTCTGAAATGTTGTCCAGTCGGCTACTACTGAAATCCTCAGCTATTTAATTTCCAACCATAATTATTAAATACCTCATTAATAATTACTTAGTCATTATTATAAAATGAACATATCAAACTTAAGTTTTCTGAGAAATGTTACAAAATATGCTACATTCTCTTTAAAAAGAAGAAAATCTAATTCACTAATTCAATCTTATTTCAGCCAATTAAGATCCCAAAGTTCAATAGAAATTAAATTGCAAATCATTTTCTCATCTAGAATTACTCTCCTAAACTACTTAATATTCTCCACAACTTAATATTTTTTCTTTATTGAATAGGAGCCTAATTATTCTTTACATACATATGCTGAAATACACTTCACTACATTTAGTATTTCCCACAAAAAATAACCATGAGCAGTATTTTATTAATTAAATACTAATGGATATGAATTTAAATGTCAGTAAAAAAAAAAAATACAGTCCTTTGTGATTAAAAATTTCTTCATAAAAAGTAACATTACAAGGTATTATTTATTCTAGTTTGTTTAGATTTAGCTTTAGTATAAATTTTCTTTCTGCTTCTTGCCTTCTCTGTTCTAGAGATACAGTCTTCTGTAGCACTGGAAATACCTGAAATTGCCAAAGTCTTAAATATAAAAGGACCATTTTTCTGCAAGATAATAATAGGTATGGAATGTGGAATATATCACAACTGACAACGGTAACTATTAAATATAATTATTAGTTTCATTATTTGATATTTTCAACCATTTTTCAGAATTGCTGGTAGGGAAGCACAAAATATTTAAATCAAGCAAAGAAATGTTTAGTTTAATGTTTAAATTCATTTTGAAAGCAAACTTTTTTACTAGCGATAAGTGCGAATCCTGTGAACTGTGAAATGTAGCTCTGAAAAAAGCTATATGAGCTTTATTTTATATTTATATTTTATAGTTTTCCTCTGTATGTATTGAATTTTGTATGCTTGCTGTATTTTCACAATTTAGTGTATTCCTGTGACATCATGTTTGTAAAAAGTCTGAAAAGCCGTGCGAAGCTTTCATATACTTTTTTTATTAATTTGTTGTTTTGCATCAGAGAGGGTCCTTAGCAGTGTGAGGCATTACCTACACTAAAGGTAGACTGACCTGGGCTTCAATCTAACCAACCAGACACAGAGTCTTGAGAGCTGGCATCCAAGGGTGCAGATGGAGAAATCATGGCAAGGTTGCTCTCTACCATCTTTTAAGTGCACCAGTTTTTCCAATTTTCTTAGCTACACATTGGCTTCTCAGTTTTGAGTAAACTTGATTATTTAACTGCAGGAGTTCCCTATATATCTTACTCCCTATCTATCTTCTATCGGCTATCTATCGGCTTCTTTCTTCTGTGCAGCAACCAATTACTGTTAAACTTAATTTAAATAATTTATTCTGAAGTTATTTCATGGAAGGACAGAATCATTTAGGTTGGAATAGACCTCCTAGATCATCAAGTCCAACCTTTGAGTGATCACTACCTTGTCAACTAGACCAAAGCACTAAGTGTCAAGCACCACCTCCCTGGGCAGCCCTTTCCCATGCTTAACAACCCTTTCCACGAAGAAATTCTTCCTAATGTCCAACTTGAACCTTCTCTGAACAGATTATAAACAGATAAATTCAACTCATAAAAAATTGGAACATATTTTTCAAACTTCTTCCAAATAATAAAGATGTGTTCAGTGTAGAGTCAAATCTTAGTTAAATTGCCAATAACAACATCATTAGTATAAAATACATATCTTTTCATGCCCTGCAAAACTAACCCAGTATAAAATTTTTTTGCTAGTATTTGATCCTTGAACAAGGAAACAAACCCTTCAACAGAATCTTGGTCATCATTTTTTCCTGAGATGCACCAGCTTCATCAGTCTGGGGTGATTAACTGACCCAAAATAATGCTTGTGGGGACAGATCTTACTGTTTAGAACAGGCAAAGGAAGCATTGAGTACCTCAGCCTCACCTGGGTCCTTTGTCACTGGGTCCACCAGCATAATCAGTCTGTGGTGGTGAACTGACTCAGCCCACAGCCAAAGACTACTGTTCATTAAACATTTCCTCTTTCATTTTTCAAACAATGGAAAGAGCTTCTATTTCTGTTCTAGCAATATATTCAGTATGGTTTGTCAAAGCAAAGGGTTGCAAATCATTGCAGTGAAGAATACTTCGAATTAGCGTCTTTGTCTATTACCACTTCCTCTTTCCTTGACTGCAGTTAGAAGAAAATCATTGCTTAAATGGGATATTAAATACATACATTCCTTATACAGTAGCTCATCAACTCAATTAGAACCTATTATAGAATGAAATAGAATGTATTTTTATTGTTTGCTGGCCTGTACCACATGTCCGATGCAGACCTCTAGAATCTCAATGTAATAAATTTTTCCTGCATCAATGCATTTCATATGTATGAAATGAACATCCTAGTTTTACCATTTGCAACTACAGTTAATTAAATTTAAGGATCTGTCATTAAAACTGGTTCTTGCAGCACAAGGCTATAAGTATGTTTAATTACAACACTTTCAACAGAAAGCTGAATTTTCTGTTTTATTATTTCTGTTTAATTAGACAGAGAAGCAAACATTACTTCAGGAGTTTGTTTAGAAAAGTGTAAGACACTTGATTGCCTCCAAGTGCAGGGAAAGGAACTTGATGATCCAGAAGAGTATGTTCAGTCTTGTTATATTCTGATGTTCTTACATTTATTTTACACTCACTAAGATCCTCCCAGTTCATTTTTTCTTAAAGAGATGCCCATGCCACAGTACTGGCCACATAAATCTTAAAGCCACTTGAAACCTCATCCTTCTCAGACTGTAACTGTTGGTTGCAAGACACTACCAATGTACTTTGGGGAAATGCAGTCTAAAGTACCATACTCATTACTCCTTAGTACTGAAGAGCCAGTATGACCAAGGCTGGAATATTGTCATCATTTTGGATATCATATTACAGGAAAGAGTTCTACAAAATTGGAAATTAAATGCAAGAGAGCAACAGTCTCTACCATATCTTCCACTTGAAGCATAGTAAGATTGATTTTGTGAATTATACAGGATGGTACTCCACTCATCTCACTTCCACCCTAGGATCAGTAGAATTCTAGTAGAAATTAGTCATTTTTATCTTCTCTGTAGATAAAGGAGAGACATTTCTCCTAACTACTTTATAAGTGGACAACCTACATTTTTCATTGGTTCAAAGAGAATCCCAGCAGATTAGGTAAGAGGCTTCCTTTAATCCATAGAATTTAACGGGAATATAGACCACAGAAGGATGATGTAGTAAAGTCCCTTACAAGTACATGAATCACCTCAAACAATTCCGATTAAAATATCAGACTCTGTCTTGAAGGAAACTGCTGTCTTGCTGAAATTTTATTGTCTGTCACTAATCACACTGAAAGACTGATTTTGAATTTGACTGTTCTAGAACTCAGAAACATTAACCTAATTTTCAGCCTAAATTTAAAAATCACCAATTTAGATCTATTTCACTCCGAGTAGCACTTTCCCCGACAGTAGTAACCTGCAAAACACGAACTCATAGCAATCATATCCCCTCTCAGCCTTCAATTTGCCGAATGAAGTTAAGCTCCTCTCATTTCCTGCTACATCCATGAGGTTAAATCTGCCACTGAACAAAACCCTTCTTGAGTACAGCTTCCTAAACTTAAAATACAGTAGTCTCTTGCGTCAGTGTTTGTAGTAAAATGATTAGACACCTTTTTTTGGTGCAGAATATCTTTGGCTATCTCTCAGGTGCATTTACATCCAAGAAATCATTTAGGCACTACAGATTCTCCTGTGAGGCAGAATTCTGCCTTTGCTGACTTTTCTTATTCAGGGGGTCAGACAATGTGTTTCAGATTTATGAACTGAAAGAACTGTGCTGAAGGGTCTGATTTTGACCCTCAACTCCCTTTACGGATTTGTAACTGCCATTACAAAGAGTTGTGAAGCTGGGAAAGTTTGGGCCTGGGAAACAACTGTGAGTATCCACAGCATTAGAATAATAAGTAAAATGTTTTGTAGGAGATTCTGCAATATCTGCTAGATGCTGAACAAGCTTGTATAGTGACAGGTTAGAGTCCTCATCTTCCTTTATTCACTTAAAAGAGCTTATAATACTTTAAAATTACCTTATAAGAGTAATCTGTTAATGCATTTAAACTTGAGGCTTGGCTTTCCTTCAAAAGTTTTTCACCTCTAGAAGAAGACTGACATCTCAAGAAATTAGAACATATAAACTCAAAAAAATCCAACTTTGCTACTAACTTCAGGACCATGCTTTAGCAAGAGTCACTGAAGTCTCTTACTTGCATGTATTAATACCAAACCAGACATAAAGCTCTTGTTCTCATGAAAAGAAAACAAATCTGTACTCATGTACACTGCCAGCAATGCAAATCTACAGGCTGGAAACATGGCAAGGAAAAAAACAGAGGCTGACAACACTGGCAACATCCTAAAGAAAAAGAAAGTCATAGACACAAATGCTCTCAGAGCAAACTAAGTGGAGAAAGTTGTATTGACATACTGGTTTAATCACAAATTCCTCAGTCTTGGGAAGCTCAAGAATTTTGAAAATTGTCCATTAACAGTGACAGTAGTATCCACTGTTTGTTCAAATCAAGTACACAGCTGAAATAAGGTTGATACCAGTAGTAATCACTTCTGAACCAATGTTACGGGGAAGCTTCCAGACAGGCCATGTGCCTATTTTTACAAACAGAAGAAAAAAACTAAATCAATAATTTTAAAATTTAATTCTCTTATGCCACTGGTAAACTGTCAATAATTAGCAATTAGCTAGGAGATCAGATAGGAAGTAATGCCAAATAAGATCATCAGCACCAAACACCCAATAATAAATTAGCTTGAAACTAATTATTTGGATTTGGATGTTCTGTTTTTCTACTGTCCTTTATCATACTTCTAAACAAAAAAAATATAATAATATATGTAGCATATAACATAGTATTATATATCATCTGCCAAACATTTTATGAAATTGTATATTGATATACATAAAATAATAGCAGCATACATAAATTTAAATAATATAAAAATCTAACTAGAGATAGGATGGGAGGTTAGACTGACCCATGGTGTGAACCTCTATATGATACCATGCTAAGGGACAGAAAATGACAGCCTGTAGAAAGTAAAATTAAATTGAAATTCTAAATGTAAAGATGGTAAACATCTTGAAACAAGTATCTGAAAAACCTTGGGATTTCCATCCTTTGGCATGAGGATTCAAGGCTCCTCCATAACTCTTAGAAGCTGATGGTGAATTGTAAGTGAGCTGGGACTAAAGACCACTGTAAATAACAAGCCAAAACCATCTGTGGACATGTACAATAAAGCTTACAAATAATCAGTGACGGTGACTGTCTTAGAAGTAGGAAAACCCCATAATGAACAACCCCTAAGTATTTAATTTTGTAGCAGATGAAAGGTACAAGTAAGTATTTCTACTCTTGTGGAGTTTTTATCAGAAGATGTACATCTAACACGTAGTATGAAATACATCATCTTTAACACTTTTATTTGAAATTTTGGTGAAAACTGATTTGCCTTCTGCAACTGTCCCGGAGGTCTTTCCGAGACCTGGACTGTCAAAGCTTTCTTGTTTACAGACTGCTGAGAAGTGTTTTCTCCAGGCTGATTGATTATGTTGTGCAAATGCTTTTGTACAGAAGCAGTTAAAAACAATTATGTTTTAGAGCATATTTCATCAGTCACAGTTTGTGAGCCTGGAAGGGTAACAGTCTGACAAACACTTTCTTCAGAAAATAACAAAAGATTTTCTCTCTCTCCTGAAGAGTAGTTTAGTGGCTATTTAATGGATGATGGAGAGAAAGCACCCAACATAAGGCAAACAACCAGTTCCCAGCTCCATATTTCATTTGTCATTCATTCACCCTAATAATTTCCCTTAGTTGAGTAACAAAACCTGTGGCAGTTTGTTCATTTATTTATTATATTTTATTTGTTATTGTTAACTTATAATAGTCCCATCGCCCGGTTCTGCCCCCCCCCCTCCTATCCCCTCCGGTGTCCCTTCCCAGACCCTGGCCCCTCCCCTTTCCCTGCCCCCTCGGACCCCCATTGTATCATCCCTGTTACCTTACACCTGAGATAACCCCATTGGCCCTTGCCCTGTCCTGCCCCGGGGGGTGGGCCCCTCCCAGCCACGAGGGGCTCAGTTGGAACTGGACCACCGGGAGTAAAAGACTCTTTTCCAACTCACTCTGCTTTCTGGTTTCTTATGTGGGAAAACTGCCGGTTCCAGCAACAAGCTAAGCCCCGCCGGGTACCCTCCAGAGCAAAGTAAGCTAAGGAGGACCAGGGGAAGGCTGGAAACCAGTGCTGCGGGGTCGGGGTCACCCACCAAGCTAGCCGAGGGCAACAGGGGACCCCAACCCGCACCCCCACAAAAACCACGGCTTATTATTGATGAAGTAGCTTCCAACCACTGAAATGGGAATGACAAGTAAATAGATGCATTTAGGGAAATGATTGGGAAAACAGTGTGAATAAAAATGGCATAAGGAGAAAAAGTAACCTGGAAAACTGTAACTGAGTCAGCTTACAGATTTATCAGGAACACCACATGTTCTCTATACCCAGCATTTAATAAAACAATACAGGATTCTACATTCCTTGCATGATTTTCAGGAAGTTCCTCTTGGCGCCTACTGTATAACTTGGTGATCTGGATTGTAAGATAAGGGTGCATTCTATTGTCATCTGTTAAGGGTGGTGCAGTTTATCTTCTGTTAATTGAGCAGTTTGCTTATCTCTCATGAACCAATGCCCATTCTGGGAAGTATCTTATGCTAATAGGCCATTGAGAAAAGCTCCGCCCCAGGGCAGCATTTCAAGCTTTCCAAACTGAATATAACCTGGGCTTTTTGGGACACCAAAGCAGCCCTCTCCACTGGATTCCCAGAGGAACAGCTTTTTCTCTGTTGGATTCCCAGAGGAAGACCAGGCCCATCTACACCACCACCGGACCTTCAGAGGAAACTACCCTCTTCTACAGGATCCCTGCTCCAACAGAACCACATCTGTCACTCCAGGAGGACTGCAGCCACCATACAATAGGGACTGCTGCCAACACCCTGACCCACAGGGTGTCAGGTTGTATTCTGACTCTGTCAGTTTTTCTTTTGTACTATTGCATTTGGGTTTTTTCTTATTTGTTTGTTTTGTTTGTTTTACTAATAAAGAGCAGTTATTCCTATTCTTGTATTTTTGCCTGAGAGCCCTTTAATTTCAGAATTATAATACCTTTGTGGGAGGGGGTTTACATTTACCATTTCAAGGAAGGATCCTGCCTTCCTTAGCAGATACCTGTCTTTTCAAACCAAGACACTTGGTTACATCCTCTGCCCTTCTGGAGACAGACCATCCAAAGTTCACTTGTTTAAGAATAGTAAAACAAAGATCAAAGAGTCTTAATAATTCAAATTAAAGCTAATATTTTATCTTCTGGACTGGGGATAAAAAGGAAAATTAGAAGAGATGAAATATAAAGTATGACTTTATTTAGTTTTATCAGCTGGCTACTTTGCTAAGTTGTGGGTTTTATATGAATATCTGAAATACATCACAGTCTTCACTGTCACGTGTTTATAGAGGGATCCCACTTGCATATGCCAAGGTATATGTTAAATTCTGCATTCCTACAGTCTTATGCATTGTCATTTTGAGATTAAGTAAATAATTCTTTATTTCTGAAGGTTCCTTTGTAGCTTTGTATTTGGGGCTTAAACAATTTAGATTCATAAATATAAATTTATATATTTATTTATAAATTACTTATATCATTTATATCTGAGCTCGCATGTTTTGTAAAATTTAATGTCTTGTGCCTTGTTCACTCCCCAGTAACCTGGCAATGCCTAACTTTGTCACTGCAGCTGATGGTCCTTGTTGAGGTTCCTTCTGTCAGCCCTGGAACTACTTCCCCTTTCAGAAACTCAGTTTTCTGTCAAGTGCTTTCTGTCCACTTCAAGCCACACCTTTTGCAGAGCTACCAGTACTGTGCAGTGTAGCTGCCTGCCAGCAGTCTGCTGTGCCCAACAGCTCTGGTGGGTTATGGCTTTCATTACTGTCAGGAAGACCACAGTAGACAACAACTGCTAGGTGCCTGCTTGCCTCAAGCAAGCTTCTCCTCTCCACTAAGTATCATGGCATTTCTGTCTTAATAAGCCACTGCAGGTAGCAATTTAAGAATTCCAGGTCTGTCTTTATCTGAGATGGCAATTTAAGAACCATTTGTTTACCTAGATAGGAGCACCCTGAAAAAGTACATCCAGTTCATATTAGAGTCACCACTGAAGTCTCCATAACTCTCTTATCATTATTAGTATCATAAGACTACTCTTGATGATTTGTAGACTAAATCACTGAAGCTAACAGGTCGTGGTTTTTTTAAATGAAGCTAAAACTTTGTTCAGTTAGAAGGATCACAGTCGATAGAGTGGCTGTAACACCAACACAGCTGTCTGTCTATGACAAACATGCCTCTATAAACAGAACAATTATTACATTAGCAGTGAAATAGCAGACATCAACACCACAGCCCTTATTACTTCCTCAGAGTTCCTTAGGAATGAAGTGACAAGATATCAAATAAAAGCAAAATCCTTTTCTCTTATATCTCATGGAACGCTGCGCTACCGTGTAGCACGTGCTTTAATGCTGTGTCCCAGTGGTTATAAATAAAAGCACTTTAAAAAGAGTGTGGATACTTGTACCAATGCTAAAACTGGATACAAACAAAGCAAACTTCTATAACATACAAGCAACTTGATGTTGGTCCACAACTGCTGGAAACTCTGAGATTCTTAAAAAGAAAATATCTTTTAAACAATAAACTAAAGACAAGGTTCAGTGTTTTATTTCTCCAAATCTTGTTACACAAAATGTTGATCCCATAGAGATATAGGGACAAATTAAATTTCTTTTTTTTTTTTTATTTTTATTTTTAAAAGGATAAAGCCTAATTTCTATTCAACTAAACAGGTTAGTTCCTGTACTGTCATATTTCATACAGTGCAGCAGTGTTGCTAACTGCTTCATAAATTAGGTCAGGATGCTGTTTCATTTGCATTCTTGCAGAAACACTCCAAACCCTCTGCTCTGCTTTGGCTGCTCATGGCTACTGTTGTACCATGTCATTCAGTGTCCTGACAGACATGCTGGGATATCTCCAGGCTCACCCCAAGCAAGGAGCTATCTAAATGAAAATTAACATTTCTGAAATAAGCAAACTTCTCCCCCCATCCCTCCAGAAAAATGCTTCCTCTAAGCCCAGCTCTCTAACCCATATTATCATACAGAGGCAAACTCTTGTGCTGTCCCCTGGTAGGAGGCAGTGTGAGGAATCTGTGGCAGGAAGTGAGGAGAGAAGATTTAATTCTAATACCAGTCTGTACCACAAAGACTACTGTCTACATTACACATGTGTGTATTTTCCTTTGTATTTTCTCTTTGTTGAACCACCCTACTGTGAGCTCTTACTCAAAACAATAGGCTACAGTGCAAAATAAAGGGTTTTTTTTTTAAACCAGCATTTTGTATTCACTCATGAAGTGATCTATCTATAATGAATCATCAGATAGATGATTTAGAGGACAGGGGAAAAGCAGAATAGACAATTTCATGTGGATTTTCTCTATCAAACTCTGGGTTGTGCTGTCCCATTTCACAACCACATAAACAGAACCTGGGCATATTAATCATATTTAGACCAGTAATAGTGGTCCTTCAGCTGAAAAAACTGGAAAATGCAAACCTGAAAGACACTGCATCTCTAGTTTTAGTGAATCCTAAACAGAAAATAGGTTGAAATCTATGAGACCAGAAGGCCCAGGTTGTTTTCTCAACATTTAATGCTCTCCTGTCCACTCACTGTCTACAGTTGACAAATAGGATGACTGCAGTTGGCACCCTGCTCTGATTCCCTGCCCCAAGGATGGCTCATGCACAGCTCTCTTGCTTACATTTCTGAGTCATCACAAGGACACTAATGAAGAGCTACAGAGGATCCCAGAGATTGGTTGGGAGCTGATGAAGGTCAGAGACCCTTTTACACACACATACACACAACCCCCTTCTATCTAGAGAATATATGCCAATGCACTGACAGAACAATACATTAAAACCTGTCTGGAGACACAACATCACCTTTTTATAGTGTGCATTTTCCTTCTGCCATGTCTTCTTCAATTTTGACCACAAAGAGGCATGTTTTTAAGCAGCACTTGGAGGGAGAGCTGATCACTTATTCTGCCTGTCCTCCTTTCTTTTGTAGTTTTTTTTTTTTTTCAGGAACAAGTACAAACAGAGCCTGTAACTTATCCCTACAAAAGAAACTGAAGAAAAGGGAGCAGGAAGTAAATTAGCAGATTACTGATCCAAAGCAAAGCAAAGGAGGTGCTCCCTCATACTGTGCAGTTAGTATGTGCAACATGTCACACAATGCTACAGGTGATAAAAGCTCAAGGGGCAACTAGACAAATTCAGCCAACAAAAATCCACTGCTGGGATTAAATTGCCTCTTTTATATATATATATTTAGGCACAGAATCATGTGTATACCAAATAATATATATAATTGTATATAGGTGCCTAACTGAGAAGGTTTTCTTGAACCATTCCCATGTCTGTGGGTGTTTGCATAGCTTACAGCACATTCCAAAAGCTTCTGTTATGATCTATTCCAGTCTCAATAGTTTTAATATTTGTATCACATAGATGTTGTAAAAATTTAGCTTAATAAAAATTATTTTTATGGACATTTTGTTATGCAAACTTGAGTATGGATAAAAATTATTAAATTAGGCAACAGGAAGGTACATCTATATACTAGAGATAAAATTACATTTGTTGCTCCTCTGAGTAAAGTCACAATTTATCAGAGAGACATGAAATCTGATTTAGTACAGTGGTAATTTAGAGTTAATGGATTCATGTTTATAAAAATCACTTCACGCCTAAGAGAAAAAAATAGACTCAAGAGGTTAATGTAAATAAATTTAAGGAATAGAAACTGTCCTGAGCGACAGTCTTTCCTGAGAATTTGAAGAAGTCAAGCATTCAGACAGCTGATCTTGATTTAAGTTCCTCTACAATAAATATCAATGTCTGAAATTAAACAACAGCTTTAAAAGACACTAACATCTATGTACAATGTACCAGAAAGACGGGGGAATGAGCCATTAATTGATTAGCTCTGCAGCAGCCCATTCCTCTCAGCCATTCCAGGGCTGAAATGTCCAAGTTCAATGCCATGAGCTCTCAGTGCTGCTGCAAGAGCCCAGAAACTCTCCAGCAACACTGGTGGCTATACTACTGGTGCCATGTATCATCCTCTAAATCTCACTCCTCTTGCCTTTGCAAAATCTTATACAACTATGGCTCACAGGTGGAGAACAACACTGATGTAAGCCTCATGATTCTAATGCTCAACTGCTTCCTACATGAGTAATTAGCTGTAAAAAATACAGCTGAGGAAAACTTCCCCCTGTGCTCTCCCAGCCTAGTTTGAACCTCGAGTTCTTTGAAGTACCTGACAGCACAGTTAGAACCTTTTTCTAATAGCTCCCCTCATCTGAATAGTTCCCACCATAATGTATGAAACATACCTTGCACAGCATCTCTTGACCTTTAGAGCGGGGAAAACACTAGATTCAAGTACATGGGGTTTCAGTTTAATAGGATTTAATCCCATTTAATAGTGCTTCACTACTTGTAAAGCTTAATACTGCTGGGACCAGGTGATTTTGAAATAAAGGCAGGAAACCTCAGATACCTAATTTAGGATAACTGGGCAGTTCATACTTCAGTAAACTATGGTTTCAGGCTGTCTGCAGTCAGGGGAGTGACACTATCCACAGTCACTAGCTCATATTCCCAAAGCAAAGAGTAATGGCTGGAGAGTTAGGGCCCCTGAGTACAGTTACATATTTATGACCTCCAGCAAAATCCCAGCTGTGGAACTGCAGGGGCTGTGACTCCAGATGGCTACAGCTGAACACTGTGGGTAGGTGCAGCATGAGAAAGACTGCCTAAACCTCTGAAACAATGAGTAAACCCAACCTAGCAGCCTTTATCCTGTTTTGCTTGCTAGAATGTGCAGATCTGTAGAGACTGCACAGAGGTACAAATTTTGTTGACCAAAAAAATGGAAAACAGAAAGAAAACTCAAGCAATGCTGGAGAAGGGTATATTTAATCCATGCCTCAGATACGAAACAATGTCCTATTACAGTCCTGAGGCATTAGCCTTCTGATAGCAGTGAAGTTGCTATCAGATGTTTAAAAATTAATTTCACTTCAGCTCATAATGTTGTCA
>WEZZ01028694.1:4203-18329 GCA_013400585.1 Chloropsis cyanopogon | reverse complement strand
ATAATAAAAAATATGGTCCAAGTTGCCAAACCACACTTGCACAATGAATACACTGTTGTTGCTTTGCTTTTTACATTCTTCCCATTTCCAGTAGCCCTATTACATCACACAAAAAGATTCTACCATAAAAAAAAAAATATTCTTATTGAAGGCTGGATCTCTTTTCTTTTATCTCATGTAAATACAGTGCAGCCAGAAAATTTATGCCAAACTAAAGCAATAGTAAGGTAGTAGAATTCAGGTTTTCTAATTTCACAGGAGTCAGAAGAAAAAATAGATGGAAAGCATTCCATGTAACATAACATAACACTCAGCTTGATATTGAGAGATATAGTCTGTAGAACAGAAATAAACAAGGAAGTCAGCTTTCTTTAGGGTCAACTCTAAACATTTTAATTTTTAAATTTAACCAGGATTATTCATTTATGCCTAGAAGCTTAAACACTTTTGAGGAGAGGCTAATAAGGACCATAAAGATAGCTGAAGAAAGAAACATTTCAAACTGAGCAAGGATCCTGAAATCAAGGCAATAGTCTTTGGCTAAATTGAGATTTTAATCAGCAGTTACTTGTGGGACTGAACTAATGACTGTGATTTCCTTATTTCAGGTGATAGCTTCAGCAACCTACAGAAAAATATAGCATCTAACAAACTGCAGTGGATGGGAAACAGTTTCAGGTCATTCATTACTGGTACAGACAGAAACTTTCTGACATCTGCCTGTGGCAATTGATGGGAGAGAAAAACCTCTTAGTCAACAATTATGGGGCATGTGGAAATCACTCTGGCGTGACAGCAGTGTGTCTAAGTTCATTGTTACACAGATAGATCCTAATGCTCTTTTAAGAAAAAAGGCTACTTCCAGTAAATTTTTGAAGACATGGTATTATTTACAAGTGAAAGGGAGAGGAGACTGGTAGTCTCTGGAGTGTTTCTGTAATCTCTTGAGGCCACACATGAAGAAAAAGAGAATATTTTCCTTAAGAAGCATTATCACATGGATTTATGGTGAGCAGGATTATCAGAGAAAAATAAAATTAACAAAAGCATGAAGCAAGCTAGTGAGTAAAAGCATCAGATTAACAAATGTCACATCGACAGATTGAAACAGATAGTGATAACACGGAACCAGAAGGCTCTCAGGTTTTTCTTACTGCTCGGCTTCATTATATGACATCATAATTACAATCTTCTAAGAGCAACCTGACTTTTTGTACAATCTGACATGGTACTTAACTGTTTATTCACATCAAACGTAACACACGAAAGTGAGAAGTTTGTAGCATTTTTTTAACAAGGGCATTTTCCTTCTCAACCTGCACTTGTTAAGAAGATGAGAGACATGAAAAAAACCAGAGTGGTTTCCAGAGAATTCATACTGCAGAAGTGGTTTTCCTTGCTGTGAATGTCATCTACAGACCACACTTTTGGTTTTTTTATATGTGGAGAGACCAGTGCAGATATATTACATGAATCATAGACAAGTATAGATCATATTATATTCTCAGTATAGAAAGAGAAAATTAGCTAGTGTACTTTCAGATACAAACCATTATTTTTGATTCCCATGTATATATAACTGTGTTTCTGGGATTTACAGTGAAATTTATTGTTGGTACAGAAATTGATGTGGATTAAAATATAAACCAAAAGATTGTACCTCCCTTCCATACCCTTTTTAACACTACCACTGATGAGTTATTCTATAGGCAGTTAGGAGAAATCTCTGGATTTTTAGCCCTTGTCCTTGTGGGAGACTTGAAGTTCACAGACATTTAGTGGAAATACCATCCCGATGTTACAAGCAAGTCTGGGCAATTCCCGGAGCTGCTTGAAAATAATTTCTTGCCACAAATCCTCCAACTAGAAAAGATGCCTTCCTATATATGTTATTTGTTTATAGAGAAGTACTCATTCATGTGATGGTAGGTGTTTGTCTTGGCCACAGTAATGATGAAATGGTTGAATTCAAAATTGTTAATGTGATGAGAAAAAAGTTAAACAGAGTTTCTGCTGTGTATTTCAAGAAAGAAATTCTCAGTTACCCAAGTAGCTGCTTTGCAGCGTCCTCTAGGAGAATGCTTTTGAGGCCTCCATGAGTGCTGGTCAATCCTAAAGAACCACTGTTGAAAAGTGTGGAAGCAGGCCATCCTGTTGTGTCACAGGTCAAGCAAGAGGGACAGAAGACCAGCTTGGCTTAACAGGGAACTCCTCTTGGAACTCAGGAAGAAAAAAAGATTGATGATATTTAGAAGTAAGATCAGAACTTGCAGGAAGATCACATATGTTCACAAACACAAGAGATGGCATGCAAGGCCAAAACTCAATAAAAGTTGAAAATGGCCAGTGTTATGCTCAACAACAAGAAAGGACTTGTAAAACGTGTTAGTAGCAAGAGGAGGCCCAAGGAAAACAATGGACCAATTCGTGTTGAAGATGGCCCCCTTACAAATAGAAATACAGAAAAACTGGAGGTATTCAGTTGGGCTTTTTTTTCCCTCAGCCTTTAATAATACTGGTAAGACCTCAGAGTCAAAGGACCACAACTGCAGGAACAGTGACTCTCCATCTGTGCACAGAAATTCTAAGGGGCCAGCTGTATCACCTGACTATTCATAACATCATGAGACCTGGTGAGATTCATCCCAGAGTACTGCAGGAGCTGTTTGATGCGGCAGCAGGACCCCACTCAAAAGTCATGGGTGTCTGGAGGTCCCTGCTGGCTGGAAGCTGGCCAGTCATCACAATTTAGAAAGGTGTGCAGGAAGACTCAGGAAACTACAGATTTGTGAATCTGGCCTCAGTACCTGCAAATATTATGGAGAAGATGCTACTGTTCATGAAAGGCATTTCAAGGAAAACACAAGCATCAGGCATAGCATGGGTTCACAAAGGGAAGCCCTGTATGAGTAGTCTGAGATGCTTCTACAATTAGGTCACCTGCCTAATGGGTAAGGAGACAGAGGTGGATGTGATTTTCCTGGATTTTCATAATGTTTTTGATACTATTCCTTAGACCATCCTTTTGGACAAGTTGTCCGACTGTGAGATGAACATGTGCACACTGTGCTGGGTGAAGAACTGGCCTGTTGACATTCAGAAGCATTTCCATACTGAGAGGGTGGTTGCACACTGCAAAAAACTCCCTAAGGACATGGTTGATATCCCATACCTGATGGCACCTTAAAAGGAGGCATTTGGACAATACCCTCAATAATGAGCTTTAACTGTTGGTCAGCTGTGATCAGGCAATGGGACTAGATGAGTCTTGTATGCCCCTGCCAACTGGAACTATTCTATCCTCTCCTAATTAAAAATTTGTGACAACTGCTGAACCAAATGCAACTAGGAAGCAAAAAACTGCTCAAAGCTGTTGCTCCTTTGGGGACCTTTGCTATGTTTCCTACTGTCAATGCTTTTTCTTCCAGGAGTTCAGCCAGCATCCGTTCACAGGCTTGTGGCTGTTGTGCTTTGGGTTATGGCCACTCAGGATTTGAAGACCTGGGCGACTCCCTTCAATGCTTTGTGATTCTTACAGCAATTCTGTTTTTATTTCTTATCTCCAGTTTGAAACTCTCCTGTTTCAGTAGATGTCATCATCTCTCACACTCCCATGAATGTGTTCCCACTCTTTTGATGTGGGATGTCCCCATTAGTAGAAACACTGGGCTCTGCTGTGAGATATACCAATACCTTGTTTGCTCTATGTTGAACCAATCCCAGCTTCACAGAGCATCCTTGCTTTAAAGAATGGAACCTCTCTTATTTGTCAATCTGACTCCCAAAGAGGATGCAGTGCCTGGATGAGGTCTGATGCGTGCTGAGCAGAGGGAATCCCCCAAGTTCCTTCTGGCTAGAGAACAAAGATAGGAGAATACATCCCAGAGCAAGCCAAGTGCTGCCTGTGAAGCATCGTGGGAGAAAGCAGGAGAGACCAAAGGGCTGGCCAGCTATGTGGAGTGTGTGGAGAGCCTGTGGAACTTTGTCCTGCAGCCTCCCAGGGGGGCACAAGTTGTTGCCCCCTCATGAAGCCCTCATGCTTCATGTGCCTGGAGATGTCTGTCATGGCCAGAGCAAACTGGCAGAACTCTGGGAAGGCACAGCCAAGGCCTCAGTGACTGTCTTGTAACATCAATGTGAGTATGCCATCAATGTGGCATTGGTGTAGAGGTAACCCCAGATGCATGCACTGAGGTGGTGTACCATGGGTATTGAAGGCTCATTGTGATATCACCTAGAGATGGATTGTGATGCCCTTGAGGGATGGATTGTGACCCAGCATCCCTCAATGCTTACAGCTAAGCACCAAGTTTCACCCAGCCAGCTCATGCCCAGACACATCTGAAGGACAGGATGACATCCAGGGGGACCTAGGCAGGCACATGAAGTGGGCCCATGGAAAACTCATGAAGTTTAACGAGACCAAGTGCAAGGTGCCTCAACTGGGTCAGGACAACACCTGGTAGCAGCACAGGCTAGGGGATGAACAGATCAGAGCAGCCCTGGGGAGAAGCACTTGGGACTGCTGGTGGGTGAAAGGCTGGACACATCCCAGCCATGGGCACTCCCAGCCCAGAAAGCCAAATGTGTCCTGGGCTGCAGCCAAAGCAGCGTGGGCAGCAGGGGAGGGAGGGGATTCTGCCCCTCTGCTCTGCTCTGGTGAGGCCCCACCTGGAACCCTGCATCCAGCTCTGGGGTCCCAGCACAAGGAGGACATGGAACTGATGGAGTGAGTCCAGAGGAGGCCACTAAGATGATCAGAGGGATGGAGCACTTCAACTATGAGGAAAGGCTGAGGGAATTGGGATTGATTAGCCTGGAAAAGAGATGGCTTTGGAGTGACTATCACAGACTTTCAGTAACTGAAGGGAACCTACATGAAAGATAAGGCAAGACTATTTACAAGGGCGTGTAGTGACAGGCCAAGGTGGAATGGGTTCAAATTGAAAGAGAGTAGGTTTAGATTAGATATTAGGAAGAATTATTTGCTGTGAGAGTGGTGACGCACTGGAACAGGTTGCTAGGAAAGTTGTGAATGCTGTGGATGTTGTCCCTGGAGCTCTTCAAGACCAGGTTGGATGTGGTGCTGGGTAACCTGTTGTAGTTGAAGGTGCCCCAGCAATGGCAGGGGGGTTGGAACCAGATGATCATGAAGGTCCCTGTCCAACCCAAATCATTCTATGAATATGTGACTCCTGCTGAGCATTTGGCAAGGTTTGGAGTGCTGAGTGAGGCCTTTGATGTTGTCATCAGAGGCCTCTGTTGTTGTGCAAGCAGAGTTGCTTGTTGCAGCTCTCTGAGTTCAACTCCAGAGCCATTGAAGGATTTTCCCCCTCCCTGCCAGGTTCAGGCATCTGGCACACCCAGGAAGTGCACTTGCAGCAGCAGAGGTGAGCTGGGAGGTGAAACCTACTGGGGAGCTGAGATGATTTCCTTCCTGTGGGACGTGGGCATTTCTATCACCCTTCCTTGGTCCAGGCAATGGCCATAGCGCTTCTTCCCCTTCTAGAGTAAAACCTGTTGATTTGATGCTGGTGAAAGGGAGCAGCTCATAGCCCCAGCTCCCCTCAGGCCACTGCAGAGAAGAGCATGGCCACAGAGATGGACAGCTGCTGTCCCATCTGCCTGGACAGCTTGAAGGAGATCAGCTACGTATTTCCGTGCCTGCACCAGTTCTGTTACACCTGCATCCTGCAGTGGGCAGAGAACACACCCAAGTGCCCCCTCTGCAAGAGGAGGATTCTATCCATCTTGCACTCGATGGGGACAGAAGATGACTCCATGGAGCATGTCACTGCGCTATCTGAGACACCATCCATCATTGTCCAGCAGGCGAGAGGAGACCCCAGACACCTTGACCTCCATTTCTCTGGATCATCCCAAACATGGGCTGCAGAAGGAGTGCCCAGGCATCCTGTGGGCCGCCTCCAGCCTGGGGAATGGATGGTACTCTTCCGGGACCACCCATGCCTCCTAGATACCCTGGTGCTCTGGGTCCGACCAAGGCTGAGGCAGATCTTCAGAAACAACTGGACAGAGGCAGAGCTTGTGGAGGACACTGTCCTGGACATCCTGACCAACCATGGAATTGATGAAGACCAGTTGGTCCAGATGCTGGGGGTCTCCCTCCAAAACCACGCAGCAACATTTGTGCAACAGCTTATCCGTGTTGCTGTGCGACAGTGCAGAAGGGATGCCTGTCGTCTGCTCACCCAGCAGCCCTATCTCCCTGCCCAGGTCCCAGCCCTTCTGACAGCCCTGCAAGATGCACCATGGATGAGGTGCCCAACACCTCCTCCACTGCCATGGATGGGGATTTCAGAAGCCACCCCTCTGTACCCATTACCCTCGCTGTTGGAGCAAGAAGAGCCCCAGGAGGAGCCAGAGGAGTCTGTTCCTGGGTCCTCCACTTCCAGACAGGGCAGTGAACCCTCTCCTGAGGGGCCATGGTGACCTCTGAAGAGGCAGGCAAGTGGCCCTGGGGCCTCTTTAGCCACCCCTGCATCTGTGACTTTCAAGGATGCCTCAGGGGTTAGCCATATTGGGACTGGGCCACCAGCTGGGGCATGCACCAACATCTAGGGCTCCCAGCCCCTCATATCCAGCTATCCAAATAAAATGAATGCATGGAAACTCAAAAAAAGTCTCAGCATTACAAATGGGACAGGTGGCATTTCTGTCCTTGTTATTTTCCTATCAGACAAGTGATGGCCAGCTCCAGGCCCATTCCTGTAGCCAGCCCCAGGGCAGATATTTCCAGCAGAGGCATCTCCAGGTCCAGATTGTGCCCCACAGCTCATCACTCCAGGCTGCTCATGAGCTTTTCAGTGCCAGCCTCTGCTCCCACATCCTGGTTCTCTGCTCTCCCACCAGCCTGTGCTGCCCAGTGCAGCCTTGCTACGGCCACGACCAATTCCCGCCCCCTGCCCGCAGTCACGGCTTGGTGCTGCTCTCTGTGTCACCACCCCAGGGTGACAGGAGCCCCTAGAAGTTCATGAAAGAGAAGTGTAAATTCCTGCCCCTGGGAAGGGACAATGCCAGACCAACACATGCGTCAGGCTGCATAGCTGGCGAGCAGCCAGGAAAAGGCAACCCTACTGCCCTTAAGCACAGATTTTCCTCCCACTGGTCCAGATCCAGCCTCGGTGCTGGTATTGCTGCTCTGCTTAGAGAGGGTCTATCTGTGCCAGGTGGATGCCAAGCAAGTGAAAGCTTTGTGTTTGTCTGGTTTGGAGAGAAAGAGGCTGAGGGGTAACTTCACTGCTCTCTACAGCTTCCTTAGGAGGGAAGGTGAAGAGGGGTTTTGCTGATCTCTTCTCCTTGGGATCCAGCGACAGAACGTGTGAGAATAGTTCAAAGCTGTATCAGGGGAGGTTCAGAGTGGACATAAGAAAGCATTTCCTTACTGAGAGTGTGGTCAGACTCTGAAACAGGCTCCCTGTCTGTCAGTGCCTTAAAAGGAGGCATTTGGACAATGTCTTACATGTTGGGCTTTAACTTCTGGTCAGCCCTGAAGTGGTGAGACAGTGGGACTAGATGATCTTTGTAGGTCCCTGAAAACTGGAAAGATTCCATTCTAATACCTGTCAATACCATCAAATAAGTGCTGTTTACCCTCTTCCTGTTTATTTTCAGTGGCGTAAATATTATTTAATGAAAGAAGATAAAATTTACATTTCTTAAGTAATCTCATTACAGAAAATGAGAAAATGTGAACAATTCCTTCCAGTCTCCTGCAATACTGATAGTTCATATATGTTATTGTCACTTGTCCAATATAGTTTTGCTTACACAAATATTTTTGATGTTTGCTTATTCATGTTTTTAACCACGAGGCTTTTATAGAACATTGGTCACCAAGTCTTTTATTGAGCACATGTATTGTCTATTCATGTGTATAGTGTCAAGAACACAAAGAAAGGAAAACAGTGTTCTGCTACAATGGCCCTCATTGCATTTTATCATCTTTCCAGCTCTTCAGTGTGATACAATATTATGCTTTGACATTTTCTGGTTTTTATACAAAACATAAATGTCTCAGATTTCAGGGTTTCAGAACAGAAGTGTCATGGAAATGAATGCATTATGTTCCCAGTATATATACCAAATTTAAGAGAATTTTTGAGGGTCCAAATTGTTAGAAACTCGTTTAGCATTATACCTCAGACTGTAGACATAATGAATACCAACACTGGCACATACAGATAGGAGGGCAGCCTGATTGTTTTACATGTGTAAGTTATTAAGTGAGATGCTCATTTGCACATCTGAGTAACATGAAGAGGTCTAACAACTGGCTAACGTTTTGAGTTGTGCATTGACTCATCAGGAAAGTGAGGGATGGTGGCGGAAAAATTGACCTTGTTATCTGAATGTTGGTTGTATTAGGCAGCCATTTATCTTCCTCGGAACATTTGGATTGATGCAGGCTTTTTCAGATAAGGTCTCTTTCAGACGCTCTAGAAGCAGGAAGGATGCTTGCGTGCAGAGGACAAACCCACATCAAATCATGGCAGAGTCCCATGCCCTGCGTTTGTTCTTCCCAGGCACTTCTGTTTGTAATCCTGTGGAGCTGCATAGTGTTTCAGAGGGAATTACTGTAACTCTGGTGTCAACATTGTGATCAGTACCTGGGTAATAGCTGGTCAACTCATAAAAAGCATAGAACCATTCCCATTATTTTTTGGAGTCTTGAAACGAAATGTCTTCTGACACTTTCTCTTCCAAAAAAATAAACACTATGCCTCTACCCTGACCTTTTGCTCCTAATTCACCAAGTCCTTTTTAAGCTGTCATTGAATAAATTAATAGTTGAGTATCTGGCTACCTTCTCTTTCGTAGTGAGGAAGTTCTCTACAGCTCCAGTGATATGTATAATGTGACTAATTTATCACTGTTTTGTCATGAGAGTTAGTCTTAGACATAGAACAATCAGTAGGAGTTTGTGCCAGGAGGGAGCTGTAAAGTGTCTATCCTGGTGATGTTACTTCTCTTGAATGAGTCCCTTATTGTACAGAAAAAGTCTACTTTATCAAGGGAAGTAGAACACTGAGTTAAAAGCCCTAGGATTCTGCCTGGTGTTTTTAACTTTTGATTTGGCACTGAAATGGAACAATATGTTACTCGTTCTTATGCAAGAAATAGCAAAAATTCTTTTGTTGTATTCTCATAGTTACCAATCTTGTATTGTGCAATAACCTATAAAAACATTTTTCAAACAATATGGTAATAATAAAGGCCATATTAATTGGATTCTCAGAGTTTCTTGCTAAATTCATTGTATACAATTTTCATTGGCATATTCACGTACTAGCAAGTAGGAAATAGTGGTTGTTTTAACCAAACTTCAGGAATGTGTTTATTGCACAATTTTGCATTTAAGTTGCACAGATGTGGTTTTGGTCTCATAAACTACTCAAATAGACATTAGGAAGAAAATAACAAGAGAATAATAATCAGGAACTGTCAGTTACCTGTCTCCTATTCATGAACAAAGGCATATTTGGCTGTCCAGAATAATAATAAAATTTAAATATATCCCATGCAATATATAAGTTTTACTGAAGACAAGAATTTGAGAGTATTCAAAAGATCGTAACGTTTGAGCTCAGTACTTGTATGGGCATGTCCACAATTCACCTCTCTATTAAAATATTGGCATTGATAGAACATGAGGCTATATTACTGTGTTTATACACAATTAAGTTGTGCAAATTTAATGAATGAGCTGTACTCACACTTTGCATTGTTAATTAGCCACCAGTTGATATCACTAGGAAAAGGTTTACCTTTCTAATAAAGTCACTTTTCAGACTTCTCTTGCTTTCCATGGAGCCCTTCACACTAACAATTATCATGAAAGAGAATTTTTACTGATAAGTCTCAGAATTAACAGTTTCCGTATGTGGCCTTCCTTAACATTTGTAATTGAAGACACTAAAATGAGAAAGATTCCCCTTTTGTCATGTTTCATGTTGTTTTGTCAGTTGCTGAGTTTACAAGAATTTTTTTTAAGTTAGAGGATGTTATGCCAGTTTATACACACTTAGATAAAGCCCATTTAGTGCTCAAAACCAACCTTCTGATGTCCCATTGAGAGACTAGATGACCAGCCAGGTTGGAAGAGCACAGCTGTCTGGTCCTACACTTATGTAACTGTGTACCAGCTGAAGGCTGGAGCTGGGCAGTCCCAGCAGTCCCCAGCAGTGCAGTCCCACTGCACTCTCTCCCTCCCCGACCTCCCAGGGTGACACTCCATCTTTCCCATTTCACATCCCGAGGGGAAGCAGGCTAAAGACAGGCAAGCAGGGTGAGGGCTCTGCATGAGGAGGCCACCTACACAACAGTTACTGCAATTGAGCAGTTCAGAGTCTGCAGCTGTAGCCAAAAATGGGGCTTTGCATATTACCCACACTTTTGCAGTTTACATCTTTAATAGGTATGTGAAAGATATTTCAAATATTAGATGGAGAAACAGCAACTTCAGCGCAGGCAGATCGGTCATCAACCCAAGTTAATGCCCCTGTGTTGGGCTATGATGAGGAAAGTAATAGAAAAGCATGTGATAGGTTAGATCTGGTTTTGAACAAAAGACAAATTATTTATTTCTTTCTTCAAATGAAGCATAACACTAAGGTATAAAGGGAGTATAAATAACATCTGATTGTGCTCCTAAGCTCCATGCTATAACTTTCTTGCAATGACATCCTTCAACAAATTAACTACATCATTACTGTTAAGTATTAATTGCACAAAACAGATACACAAAATATATAATGAGCTAGAAAGAGGACAACATTCTTCCATTATGACAAACAATTCTAACAAGAAATGGAAAAAAACCCAATAGATCTAGGCTTACACTGATGGCAACACTGAGAGTTTTAAGTCCTCTCCTTGAACACATTACATGTGATAAATAATATGCAAAATATTTAAAGAATTTTATTGTTGCTTACAGAAGATACTTAGCAAGCAAGGAGACAGTAGCCTTAACTGCCTCATGTCTCATATCCCCATCATTCAATGCAAATTTTTACATTTCATGCAATAATCCTGAGCTTATTTTCAGTAACATTGAAATGTCATCTATGTTAATTACCAAATACATACAGAGCCCAGCTATGGGGTCTATTGTATTATTAAGGCATGAAAAAAGAATAGCAGTTTATCAACTCTGAATGCCACAAATACAGCACAGCAGTTAGAAGGCTCAAAAAAGCTCAGAAAGTACCAGTGATTTCTGTGCGAAGGTCCTCCCAGAACACGACTGAATCATCAGTTCCTGAAAAGGCACAGAATCAAATCCTGTCCTCACTGACATCAGGGAGTTCTGCCATTGCCTTGACTGCTGGACCAAGCTTCAGAGCTATCAGGAGTGACTCGACTCCTCTTCATATCCCCAAAAAATTGACAAACTTCCTCTCACTCAAGTATTAATTTTAAAAAAACAATACCTACATATTGTTTTGTTAATTAGTATTTTAAGCCTATGGAAAGGTTCAATTCATTATACAGTATGGCAATTAATAAAAAGCCTTTTCAGAAAAAGCTTATTTGTTAGTCTGATTTATTAGTACATCAAAAGAAGGGGGAAGTATCATGAAAAGAACCTCTGCCAAGTTTATGCTGTTTATGAATTATTTATAGTTTTAAAATGAAAGATTTTGGTAAGCCAAACCAAGGATATGCAACACAATTCTAGACTCCATGGTTCAATGGCTCTTCTGAAAAACAAAGAGCACCAGAGCCCTGTCCAGTCATCAAGTGAAGAACACACCATCTGCGTAAGTTGTAAGGGTCTAGCAGTGTCTAGACTGTGTAGTTCTTCACAGTCTCTATTTTATAGCTGAGAAGCTCTTGCAAAATGCCCTTTAGCAAGCCAAGGTATTCCAGTTCAGTTAATTAAGCCATTGAAACCAGGGACAAATTGCTGGCAAGACTTACTTCATGCATAATTGCATTATGTCCCATTCTGGGAACTAAAATAGCAGATATCTTTAACTCTGCAACTGCTATTGCCTAGCCTTTGTGTAAGTATTCACCTAGCTGAGCTCAGAGTTTACAAATCCAGTAGCCTTATACTTCATGTACAGGTGGCCCATGGTCTGCCATGGACAGAATGCTGGTATGCAAGAGGGGCTGACTTTCCATGCCTGCACCCCTTGCAGATGCAAGCCACCCCTTGGCAGAGATGGTGCTGTCCAATTGTGTCACTGCAAGGCTTTGAAAACTTTGCAGATGCACGAATCTGACTTAACTAATTTCACCTAAAACACCAAGTTATAATATTGAAAAATTGTTTGTCACACTAAAACATTCAGGAAACTCATTACTGTCTCATTTGAGATTGAAGGAGAAAAAAAATACTTGTTGATATTAGTTACTGGGTTAGAATTTGCAGGGGTTTTGGTTAATTTCTACTAAGAAATAAGTTAAAGAAGGCTAAGGCTATAAATTGGTACTGTTTCATTTATAAATATTCACTTTACTTCTCTTCTAAAAAACATGTTAAGGAAAAAGGTGGCCAGAAGGATCACAGATGTTGTAAATTGTAATTTGGTTGTTAGGCTGTAAAAACCAAAAACTTAAGTGAAGTTGAGCACAGTGTAAGAAAAAACCCAGTTTTTAATTAATAACTTATTTACAAGTTCATAAAATCAACTGAACTGGAGTAGATGTTCTATGTTTGTCACCAATATTTTATTGTAACTGGTAACTTGCACGCTTTGTAGTAGAACAAAAAGAAATTAAAGTCCACTATATACAGCCTTTGTACAGGCTACTTGACTATACTCAAGGCATAGTGATCATAGCACAACCTAGTCTTCGTAATAATTTGTGCACAAAAAGACACCAATCAGACATTATGTGAACATTACAGTGAAATGACATCACAAGTCCAGTGAAAATTCAGCATCATACAAAACATATTGATCTACTGCAAATGACATCCTTTGAAACAATAAGCCTTTTTTCAGTAGTAAATTAACCAGAGTCTGATGCAGAGATTTGTGTAGTTATAAGTCTTTTAAGTGAAGCAACCTCTGCAGATAAGTTTGCTATGCCCTGCTTCAAATAGAGATTCTCTGACTCAGAGACATTGTAGATATTGTCTTTTATTTCAACAACTCCAGTTTTGCAACCACTCTGAATTTTAACGTTGAGTTCCTTCTGATGCCAGAGTTCTGGTTTAAGTGACCAGTCTTGGATGTTAGTCACTTGAACCGAGAAAGGAGTGTGAGAAGAATGCACCAAGTTTTGCGCACCATGTTTTTCAAGCTCAAAATGTCTTTTTGAGGACATGTCAATGGGTGATGACAACTTCTGCGTTGCATCATAGTCATTATCCATTGCTTCCACTTTAACTTGCATGGCTTTGGCTTTGATTCGAAGCTTGTGAGGCAAAGCTGAAGAATTCACTTCTGGAACTTTAACTGTTGCATGAACATTTTTATGTTCAACTGGGGAATGAATTGGACCCTTAGGAACCTGCTGTTCATCTTCTCCATCAGATGACTTTCCAACTACACCATCATCAGTTTCTGACGTTCTGGGGGAATTACTGGAGGACCTATTAACTTGCAAGAGAGGAGGAGAATGTGAGTACACATTAAAGGTAGCTCCCATGTAGTTTGGATATATGGATGCTTTATATGAACCTCTGTCATCTCTTGGCTCTCTCTCTAATTCCATTGGCTCCTGCTTTATAATCTGGAACTTATTTTCGGGACTTCTACAGTTGCTTTGTATACGACTTGGTTGGGTATGCTCTACAGTTGATGTTTCAGATACATCAGACATTGAGCTTTGAGGAGAATGTTTAATGACAGAAATACAACTGCTCCCAACTATAGATGGTTCATGTTCATCTACAAATGAGTTAATATTTGATTTGGAACTCTGATAATCTTGAAAATACACAGTTGTTGAGCTACTGAGTTTCTGTATCTCTTGGGCATAGGCCGCAGAACTAATTAAACCAAACTTTAACTTCAATGAAAGCAGCTCTGCCTTCAAAGTGGCATTCTCTTCTCCCAGTGCAATTAGTTTGTTCTCTAAGACAAGGTCATTCAGTCGTCGCTTTTCACGAGATCTTTTGGCAGCTTCATTATTTTTCCGCCTTT
>WEZZ01028693.1:14995-27920 GCA_013400585.1 Chloropsis cyanopogon | reverse complement strand
TATATATATATATATATCAAAAACCTATGCCCACAGGCTCCAAAGCCTAAAATCCTACATAGCTGTTTAAATTCTGATATATACCTGTTCCCCCACAACACTTCCACTCCCTTTCCAAAAGAAATTACATTTTTTTCCTCTCTGGTCAACAGAGCAGAAAAAGTACTTTTTCCCCTCCTTCATTCTGTCCTTCAGCAGCTACTGCTGCAAGGAGAATAGTCCAATACACAGACCCTCAGCCTGAGCTAATATGAGCATTCTTTTTACATTTGCTTACATTTCTCTGTGATCATTATATCTCTTCCTCCCTCTTAAGAGATGGGTTGAAAGATTTAAAGTGTGCAATATGTCTTTCAGTGAAAAGAGACTTAAAGTTATAGTCAAGATTTTATTCTCACATCATTGGGCACTCGCTAAAAACATCTGGATTGTTGGCATATACAGGTAGCCTTAAATACTGATCACTGTTTACAAAACAAGATGAAAGTTACTAAACTAAAGCTAAATACCTTGGATTTATTTATCCCATACTAAAAAAATACTGATATCAAAAAGATAAGGGTATTTTCCTAACACATTTAAGTTCCCTAGAAAATTTTTCTTTTCTAAGCAGCAAGAATATTTTAATTTGATTTTTTTGATTTGGTCATAAATCTTTTCATGACCTTTAATTAGCATACATTCAGGTAAAAAAAAAATAAAACAGAAAAATTGGAAGCTGTGATTGCCACATATATCTTGAACCAGCATCTCAATTCTCAAATGCTTTAATTGTCCAGGAGCTTTGACCAACCTCTCTGTACCACTTGTGCCCATCAGCAGTTTTTTTATTTACACGGACTCAAGTTTTCTAACTTCAATTAGGAAAGCCTGAGGTATGGTTTCATCAATATTCCTGCTCTCCCGGGACTGTCATGTTGTCTCTAGCCCAAACTCCAGGTTTCCTTTCAAGTCTCACTTGTCTGCGAACAAGCTTGAGCAGTAGTGGGACTAACATTGCTAAACAAGGCAAATATCAGGGTGAGTGCAAAATTAGTTCTCTTTGGTCACGAAGGTGTGCTTTCTATGTTTATCAGAACACTGTAGCAGATTACCAAGATGACTGGGAGAGTTCAAAATATCCTAAGAGATCAACAGCTACTGCAAAATTTGTAAAATAAAAGTGACTTTCATTTCAAAATAGAGATGCTTAAACTATTAAACTAGACATGAATAAAATACAACTGCAGTCGTAAGACCTTAAAGGTTAGTCCTGTGCTCCACGACAAATGAAGCTGGCACATTAAGGTGGAAAGCCTGAAGAAGAAAAGAGTCATGTTTCAGCTGATCAAGGAATGAGATGTATTATATCCATCTCTCTCAAACAAGTAAACTTGAGTTGCTGCACTCTAATGTACATTCATCAGCTTTCAGGCTAATTTGAAAGTTTGAATAACGGGGTCTCCATTACTTTTCAAGCAAGACTGTTCCAGAGCCTAATAGCTCTCGGAGTTAATGCAGTAAAGAGCCACTGCATGAGCACTGAGTTCTATTCCCTCAAAAATGCATATGCTGATAGAGGCTGTTAGATGACTCATTTTCCCATTAATCAATTTTCATCAGCCATTACAGCCATGTCCCTCACGTGCAGTGAAACATTTTTTGCACAAGATTTTCCTTTTCTCTTTATACTAACACCTACATATCACCATGGGCAACAGACAGCAAAAGATAGCTTTACTTGTGCTAAATTTTAAGCTTACAAATAAGAGATAATTTTGGACTTAAGGCCAGCTTGCTTTTTTCTTTCTTATTGGTCTCAGAAAAAAGAGCGTTTAACTACCCTTAAAGTCCTTTCACTTGTGGTCGTATACCTACACGCAAGTTTGTTCTCTCCGACTCCATTTATAGTCACGGTTTGCAAGAGTTCATACCACAGGGCACTATAATTTCTTTTCTTTTAGGTACCTCTATCTGGGAGTAGAAGACCAAACTCTCCCAGGCCCAGAAGTGCTTGAGTGAGTAGTTCAGACAGATTTATTTCATGCAGATGTTTGTGTTTGGTATTAGCAGATTGTTAACAACGATTAATCTGCAATCACATTACAGAAAGTACCCTGCCATATATATTGTTATGCAAATAGATAAGCTCCACATAAAATCTTAAGGGTTCAATGACCTGTTGGTGACAACCAAGAGAAAAAAATCTTTGAAGTTTAACACTGGAGAAAAGTGTTTTAAAAAGTTAATTGCTTGTTCTTGTGCTCCACATTCTTTGTCAGTCTTAAAGCAGGAACATGGTGTGTTCTGCTTGACTACTTTTGTTCTGTACCTACTTGATCTGGATGATACAGAGATAAAGGTTTCCCTGTACTGCAGTCAATACAAAGACTCATACCCCATTTCTACCTTGATCTCCTGTGATAGCAAAGATGTGTGCTAACATCTTTACAAACAATTTGATGGATGAAGGTGTGGGTGTTAACGTCTTTGAAATGGGTCCCTAACTTTGGGCAGCAGGTTTGTTGCAGAGCCCAGAGAGCTTGGCTCCTGAACCAGACAAGGCTCTGCACAAACCTGAGCTTTGGGGTAAAATAGTGCGTTCAAGGGAGGAGTACGTGGAAGGCGGATCGGGACGGCCATACCTTCCCGGTACCTCAGCCAGCGGGGAAAAGAAGAGGGCAACGTGCAGCCGGGAGTTTAGGTTGAAAGGAGGCTGCGCCCTCCAAAACCCCATGGGCGTGTGCCCCGGTGGACTCAAAGTTACAGAACTCCTCTGTCTCCTTTTTAGACATAAACCTTTGGCATTTGTGGATTTTCCTGATACCTGCTTGCCCTGGACTCAACTGCAATTATTGAAAGCATAATTAAGAGAGCCTGAAAGGGTCCATCAAATATATTTTGGACATGTAATGAAAACCGATGGAAATGGGTATGAGCTACCACCTACCTACCATTTTGGTGAGCCTGTTCTCTCTGCCATGGGTGAAAGAGAAAACGAAAATAGAGCAAGGGGTAGGAAGAAAGGAGCTGTTACAGAAAAGTTCTCCCCAGGTTCTGTGAAATTAGAGTAATGTCTGTGAATGAACATAAAAGACCAGAAGGCATTGACTGGAGTGGTAATGTAGGACAGAAAAAAAAGGGGAAAATGTTGGGGCAGGGGGAGGGAGTAGTGTAGGGAGAGGTGGGACAAGCCTGAAAATTTCTGACTAAAAGTGAAACCCCTATAAAACTAAAACAAATACTGCTTTCACATTAATAGAAGGCTGAAGGATTAAGCAAGAGACAAAGCACAATTAAAAGCTTCACAACCTACAAAACAAGAGAGGAAGTAAGCATCTTAGAGAAAAGTTTTAGAAATATCCTTGCTTAGAATACCTCAAAGCAATCCAACGAAAACTCACTTCCTTCAACAGTACATTACTCCATATAATAACATTCGTCAAAAACAATTCCAATGCATTCAAAGACTCAGTAGGGTGCAGTGGTTGCCAGTTGCTACCACTGGCAGTTTGTTACAGGATTTGGCTCAAAAACAAATAAATACATGCTATTCATAATTTAACCTAAACTGCAAATAATTTGTGTGAGACAAAACATATGCTAAGTTGCCTGAATTAATTCAAGAGTAAGAAGAGAAAACCTTCTTAACTATTAACTTGATTTAGGTCGTTTGGATGGAAACAAAAGACTGGCAGGAAACATAACTCTTAGAAGCATATGTAAACATATAGAAACATAATAAACATACCCTGACTTCTAAGCAGGAAAGTTATTTTACATAATAAAAAAACTTTCAGTAAGAAATGTTAGATTAAATTAAAGTAAATAAAAGTTTAGACTATACAACAGAAAACTGCATGAGAATCAGATAATTTTCAACTTTGGAAATGTCATTCAGAAGAAATAGAATAAATCCTAGAATAGGTCTCACTTAAAATGAAACTGGACAAAATAAGAGTACAATATTATGCAAGTGAGGGGCATTAGATGACCTGATGAATTAACCCTTTTACATTGCTAGCTTCCATGATCCAATGGAAAAAAACCAAACAGCTGGTGGGGTTTTCCAAAAAGACATGAGTAAAGAAGAAAAACAAGGATTTTGTTGCCCCGTAGAATATTAGACAGACTCCAACAAGAAAGAGTTCATTTTTATTTTCCTTTTCAAAAGGATTATGCACCAAACTATTAAAAGGTGTTGGCTTTACTACGCATAATGAAGGTTATTTGATTATAACATTCACTCTAAACAAAAGTAAAAAACTTTAAAAATACTTTCTCATTGACAGTTGAGAATTTCACAGAACTGTAGCACTTTTGGATTATATGTCTCCTGCCAAGTGCCTCCTTCAGGCTAAACAGTGTAGAAAAATTAATTCAAAAACTTCAGAAAGCAAAAATTGCAGTAAAATTACTTTGATTTGCTAAGCACAGTATAACAGCTAATCCACTGAATTTTCCAGTTTACTTGGACTCTAGAATAATTTTTTTTATTTAGCAAGCAGCTCTCCCCAACATCAGAAAATTTCTGTCCATATTTTGAAAGCATTGCAAACTTGTAAGACAAACATGCAAAACCTAAATGCACCCTGTTCACACCCATTCAACAGAGCGTTATTTGAGACGGCAGCTGGGTCACCAAAGGGTGGAAGCCAAAGTGGCTGAACTACAGGGAGGTGAAAAGGAGAAAAAATTGCAGGAACATAAAGCTGAATTCGCACTAAGTCATAAAAAAGAAAGAAACTGTGTCAGAGAAGTCCAAAGGACTAGGGTACTCCTCTAAAACATAGAGGAAGCAGACATCGCATAGCTAGAAGGAAGCCTGCTACCCACATGATTAACCCAGACAGCGTCCTCTTACAGAAAGAGCACATGTTTTCTCGTGTGGTACTTCCACACAGTTATTTTGGGTAGCCCATTAGAGCAAATATAGTAAACTTTTGCACAGCCTTTGAGCATAGGCTATTTAACCTCAGAAAAGAGAAGCAAACCATATAAATGCTTCCTGAGTGCAGTCACTTTAGACACATGAAGAAGAGGAAGAATTTTATACACCCATCTTTTTAATTTCCATGTATCATTCCATAATCAGTATTTTCCAGTATGTAGGTAAAGGCAATTTAAAGGCAACATCACATATGCATTACTCACCAGTATGACATTTAGACTCCTCAGGTGCTTCTTAGCAGTTATCCCAAAAAGCACCTTTCCCAGAAGTAGAAGTCTTTGCCCAAAAAATACAACCCTACTAGTAGGTCTGATCAAGACAGAGGTTCACAGATGCAGGGTAAGGGAGAGAAAACCCAAAAAAGTTGTGTTGCTCAAACTCCTTTTATCACTGCAAGCTCCTAAGGCTCTTCCCAGGCTGCACCTGGAAAAGTGCACCTACCACCCCCCCCACCCCAGCTGAGCACTAATTGCTGCAAGTACCGTCAAATATGCTTCACCAGCCTGGCACTGATCCCTCACAGCTGCTGGTAGTTAGGATGTGCCAAAGAGCATGAAATCCAAAATCCTGGTCTCCTTGTTCTGCAGCTCTGATTTTTTTAATCTGAAATGTTCTGAACTTGTGTTCCATATGTAAAATGGGCATCATATACCTCCTTATAAGACAAGAACAGGGCAAAATAACAGTGGAATATTAATAGTCATTAAGCTCTCAGATGGTCTAAGGATAAACCCCATGGAAAAAGCCTCTTGCTTTGTGATTCTGCTCCCAGGGAGTCACTTGAAACGGTTGCAGTGAATAAGGTGCAAGGTCAGGCACAGCAAAACCACAAGTTTAGCAGCATTTAGAATAAAAACGAGTCATGCAGTCACCAGCATAAAAACACTCAAAGGTTATTCCTACAGCTCCAGCTAAACCACAAGGACATAAAGGCCTGGGGCACTAGAGCTACGCATCGGTTGTGGCTTAGTGGGCAAGATTTTTGTGCCCTCTACTTCCCCCATTATGCAATGTCAAGAAGTAATCAAAATTTGTATGTGTTTTAGTTATGCATATGTAACTTGTTACTAATGAGGCATTCTTAGAACTTGTATTTCTGTTCTTTTAGAAGATCAGTGTTTGAATTATTTCACTACCGAAATTAGGGAATTTCCCAATGAATCTTGTTTCTGCTATTCGTGCACATACAAACCTGAACTGGTTCCCTGTACAAGGCAAGTGCTGCTGTAAGGTACAGCCTACTGATAAGCTGGTGTAAGCTTTTTTTCCCTCTAATACTTACTGATATAAAACTAAATTTATCAGCTATTTCTGTGAACTTACATATAAACACATTCATTCTCACACACCTGGAGCCACATAAGATTAATCCTATGACTACATTGGCTTGATTGTTATCCAATAAATATGAGCACCTGGACTGAGCTGCTCTGAGCAGGAAGCCACAGAGGGCTTAGACTTATGGAGGTGTTGCCACATTTTGATGAGTTACTCAGTGTAGCTGAGCAGAAATGTTTTAGCCCCCTGCAAATGAAAGGTAAAATACCTCAGCCCAAATAACTTCTACAGGCAGTTATGCTAAAAGAATTTTTGCATCCACTGCTTTCTGCTAAGGTACAATACACTTGTGTATACCTGAGTCCAGTACAGCACTGAGGGCAAATTGTCTTAAAAAAAATGTGGTCTTAGTCCAAGAATTCTCTTCAGAAAAAGTTTCATAATCAAAATTACACTGCAGAAATCAGTGTAATATATAAAAGCTTAGGACTGTTGGAGGATTTTATACAGATAGTGAGGGAAGAAATGTTCTTTTACACGTCAAGGGATTTAATTGAGGACTATTCCTGAATGCAAAAATATTAGCATAACTTTTGTTGGTCTCTAATCCAAGTAAGGGTATTTATTCATTGCCACATGTTGCAAAATGAAAAGAAAATCTTTGTATAGTTGTCTAAAAGTAGGATAGCAACTCGGGGGAAGGGGAGGAAGGGGAACCCTATACACCCACTTGAAAAATTCAAGTTCAAAAAAATTGTGTTTCTTATTAACAAGAGAAATATGCTTATCATTTCACAGAAGAAAAATACTGGTTATATATATTTCACCTCAGGCTTTTAAAATAGCCATTTCAGCAAGCTGTTGTCTTGTACATAGTGGCCTTGATCCTGATCCTAGTGTCTCCAACAGGATCTCTGTTGTCTTCATTAGGATTTCGGGGTTTATGTCCAAATTTACTTTTGTGATGGACAATGCAGCCCAAGTAGCAGTTCTGAAAAAGAAATGAGGAAGAACTAAAAGGAACCAAATCTTCAGAGTATACATTGCCACCTGAGCTGCAGCTACAACATCCACCAATCTTACTCTCAAAAAAACCAAAATGACATCTTCCTGTCACAAGCTATATACATCCAAGAAGCTGCACCTCCCATTACACACCTAAACACCTTTCCATGCACTGATGCAGAAAGAATCTCACTATTAGCAAGTGACTGAAACTTGTGTTTCAGCCCCTCTTAGGGTTTTGCTGTTGTTTAGCTACCCTATGTAGCAGGGATTTAATTTCAGATTAAATCTTCTGAAATTCTACCAGATGTCTGTTAAAATAAAAAAAAAAAAAACAAAACCACCTGAAAAAAATAGGTCAGTTCCTGTTAAAGTCTAGAAGAGTGTATTTCACCTGAACCTGTTCAAGTAGTAGGAGCTGCAGCACTGCCCAGAGGAGGACATGAACTTCCCCAAGCCAGACACAACCAATTCCAGAAGGCTGCAGTGATGGTTTAAGCAACTTACTGACCCCAAATCCTCAGCAGTGGGTGCCCTGCCCTGAGGCAGAAACAGCCTTGAGGGACCCCAGCTCTGGGTCACCAGAGGAGAAGCAGATAGGAATGGTTCTGTGCTAATCCTGGACCCTGTGCTTCTCATCTCCTCTCCAAAGGAATTAGGGAGCTACACATGAACAAAATTGAGGAAAGTTGAGCATAGAAAGTGGAGTGCAGCAGTGTTTGACTTAAACTGAACCTGGGGGAAGCAAGGGACAAGTCTTTCCTCAGGGTTTGGTTTGTTCTGCACATTTTCATTCTCTTTGAATACTCAAATCAACAACTAGAAAATTGGTTTAGCTGGCCACAAGATACAGTAAAAATTCTTCAAGTTGATTCTGTTTTGCTCATGAGAGGATCCATAGCACTGTATGCACTCCGCTATCAGTTCAACTAACCCATCTGCACCTTGCTGGCAGTCAGCCACTGGGATCACAGCTCACACAGTGCATCAACTACATGAATCATATAGACAATATATTCTTTGAAAAAGAAATGCAGAGACAGTCCCTTCTGAGAAAGCTCATGACTTGCATTTTTTAAAACTGCATTTACTGGATTTTTACTGAATTTACTAAAATTAAGCAATCACTGGCATTTCTGAAATTAGTGAACACCTACAATTCAATGGGTTCATTGAGCTAGTCCAGGTTTAGAAGAGGGAGCTGGTTTCTCATCTGTCACTCATCATCACCATTAAATTCTATTTGAGCACCTTCATTGATTCCATATCTAGAATTTTGCATACTAAGTCAATTTTATTTTACAATCAGGTTCTGCTCCCCAGTGTAACCATGAGAAAGTTGCACGTAAGAGGCAAGGAAACCATTTTAGCTGTAGACTCACTTCGGTAATAAAATTCAAAGTCTCACAGCCTTCTCGGGGAATCACTGTTTAGACCAAGCATGTTTTGGCGGACTTGTACATCTAAATAAGCCCAAAAGGACCAAAATCTCCATTCAAACACCCTTCTCCTCACTATCTGGCGCCAGAAATAGAACACAAAAAGAAAGTTTCAGAGATTAATTTTCAGTCTGGACTTGTGGAATGCAGTATAGAGGATATTTGTATTACTGAGACATTTAGATAGTCATGAAAACAGATCTTCACTGTACCTTAACCCAAGAAAGTGTTTTGCTTCTCTTCCTAATGAAGTGTATACATGCACTGTATAGAAATTAAATTTAAATATATAAAATACACTGCTATCTGCATCTATATTTCACCTTTCTGTTAATTTGTAGTTATCTGGTCCTATATTTCCACAAACATCTTGAAAATGTTGCCCGTAGTGTGTCTTGAAAAGAGACAGATGTCGGTAACTGAAAGTGGCTGGAGAAGAACTGAGATCTGCTGAGCTTGAGTAACTTCACTAAGTTGCAGAGTACTTTGTAGAGCACTTAAAAAGAAAAAGTCTTGGCCTATCTAAGGTCCAATTCCTTGCATATGTACAAAACCATCCACACTGTAACTTCACTCTGTTGCAGTACTATCAGCATCATAGCATGTGTTTGCAGAAACAAAGGCCTAACTTATCAAAGGTTTTCAGGCATGTACCTTCTAATTAGTTGTCTAACTCTCAAGGAAATTAATAGGATATAAACACCTAAAGAATACAAGGTACTTTACCTACAGCCCACTCCCTAAAGAATCCAAGTACAAAGAACAGTCATTATAATTACTAGTCAAATGATGAATGCCTAGGTAAGAAACAGGGTAAATTAACTCCTTTAAGTACACTTTATATGAGTGAAGAAAATGCACATATGTTGCAGTAAAATGTGGCCACAGCTATAAAAACTTTTCTCATTAAACTGTGATTGAAAGCAACCTGATTTAACACAGTAATAGCAAACACAGTCTAGGCTCTTCTGTTTGCCAGCCACCTTGCCCCTGTCTTCACTCACTAGGGGTACAATATTAGGAGGATCCTTTGGCCTGAACATGCACAGGTATTCTTGGGTTCTGTGTTTTCTTTCAGTATTTGACACTCCAATCTACATGGACATTCCTATCCACTTCAGAGTCTATACCTAAGGTCCAACAGAGATTGCTTAAAGCAGATTTCAGGAGTGACAAGCATTTAGGCATAAGATTTCCAGAGGAAGTTGACTAAAAGACTCTAAGGTACATTGCCATGTTTATCATTATTATTACAGCTAAAACTGAACTGTTGTGGTTCACTTTGATTAATTCCAAGTCATCTTAAAAATATCACAGCATTCAGCCTTACACTGCATTTTTTTGCCAATGTTTTTCATGAATCTCTGTAACACCTGCCTTTGCAGGCACCAAATTGTATTTTTGCCTCTATATTTCTCCCCTGCCGAAAGCTTCTCATTTACAAATGGCAAGCTCTCTACAAGGCAGCAGGCTCAAGCTTGGCAAATTGTTATTCTTCAGGTTATCCTCCACTCACTGACACTAAGTTCTTACCTTCATCAGAGAGCTTTCAATTCCCTCCTTACTTACGGGAGATAAAAGCCCTTATATTCCTCCCAACAACAGGTTTTCATCTTCTTTATGTGCACAATAGATTTCAGCTTTCTTCCCCCCAGCCCTACCAATTTCCCTAATTATCTGTCAGTGGTGCCAAGAGCTCCCACATCTATCATTCCACAGTATCACTCCACAGTCACTGCCACAGTTCAGCATCACTGCATCAGCTATCTGCGCTCCAAACAGTTTTACAGCACTGACATGGGGAACCGCCTCTCACAGTCAAGTGTACCACTAAATAACCCTCTTTCTTCTCTTTCTAAGCAGCTCCTGCTTGTCACTTCCAGCTGTCCTCCTCTGTCGTCATAGTCCTGCTACTAGAGAATTGATTTCTACACTCATACTCTTGGCATGAAATATCATTCACACAGTTTAACAAATCATGATAACTTCAAGACATGTTTCTCCATTCCTTTCTTCAGTGTTGCTTTCTACTTGCTGCATGAATTCTGTTGCATCCTGTAATCAGTATGATTTTAAAAAATCACAGTAACTTTATGAAAGCTACAGGTGAACTTGAAACACCCTAGCCTTTTAATTTGATGCATTACTCAGACAAGCATCTACCTGTATGCCTTTAGTGTACACAGTTCGTGAATCATTAAGGGAGGAGGTGTAAAGAGTCCCTGCAAATCCCTGGAATAACTCTTGTACATAAAATTACTCATGGATGTAATGATTTGTAGAAAGAAGACCATATATTATAGATTAGGACTGTTCCATAGAATGCCTGGAACTGTTTTGCACCACAGGATATTAAACTATGTCAATATGCTGTTGTTTTTTAAAGAGTTGAAAAGAGAAGAAAATTACTGTAAATCAAATAAAATGTTTCTGAAGGACATTACTTTAAACTCATTTGACCACTGAATCAGATAATTCTGCCAGGATGTTGAATAGAAAGCTCTCTTTTTCAGGCTGTCCTTAATGTTTCACAGCTATTTCCAAGTAAATTGTTTTAAATAAGCTAATATAGCTTCCCCAAGACAAACAGTGATTTTTATTCTTCAAGATGGTCAATAAAAATGATGAGTTACATTTAGTGGAAGAGTTGGAGTCTTTCCTATTTCTCTTACATTCTTCTGCAAACAGAAGTCCAACAGGTTAACCTTGTTCTATCCGGTTGCATTTAGTGCTCTCAGTATTTTTCTAATACTAGAAGTGTTTACTGATTTCTATATAGTGCCTCAAGGCCTTAAAATGAATGTGATTTATGACTGGCAACATATCTGAGGTACATGACATAAGACTGAAAATGTTTTTCAGTTTTATTCACCGTATTATTATATCAGAGTCTATAACTTAAGTATCTCTTCTACTCTTGACTTTTCCCAGTCATATTTTACTTCACTGGGGTGCTAATAGAGTTAATTCTTTAAGTCTTGATCCAAAGCCCAGGGAATTCTGTGGAAAGACTCCATTCAACTTCATTGTGTACTCAGTGGATACAATGCTTTCTTAAAAGTGCTTTGTGATCCTTTAGTTGACAAATTATATTTAAACAAAAATGTTTAATTTATTTGTTTTCCCTTACTTTGTTTAATATATTTGTTTTCCCTTACTTTGTTATTGATGTTTCATGCTGTATATTAAAGAATGAGCTCACATAACAAAGGAATTTTTATTTTAAAAAGTAGGCAGAAGACTAGAAGAACCTATTGCTTTCTCTATATGTGACACTATTAAATCCTAGAGGGAATACAGCAATTATATTAGCAAAGGACAGATCCTGGCTTCTTACACAGCAGATGTCTTGACAGTTTGACAGTAAGCTTTGCACTGTCCATGGACCATTCTAATATTTACTTAAATATTAAGTAAATATGTAGCTAGCTCACAATAATTTTTATTCTATCAGAATCAGAAAACACTGAGAAAATATTTAGGCAAAAGAATTCTGTATTGTATTGTATTCTAAGAAGTAGTCTGAGATCAATAACTCCCAAAACAGTCATGCTTCTTGGGACTCTCATAATGCAGCATTTGCAATGGGGAAACTGACACATGGATCAATGTAATTAGGAATAACTTATATGTATGAGTTTTTAAAATAATATCATCAAACACAGCCTAGTGTGGAGCTAGGGTGACAGGCAAGAGGCTAGGTTGCAACTGCCCATACATTTCGGTATTTCTTGAACTAGAAATAGCTGCACAGCTTTGTAGCCATGCCCATCTGCATTTGGATTAGGACAACACTCCCTTCTGGATGCCATTCAGATGTGTCTTGGCAGACTTGAGAGCTGGACCTGTGCAAATTTCAAGAAGTTCAAGAAGGCCAAGTGCAAGGTCCTGCACCTGGGTCAGGGCAATTCCAAACATGGATACATGAAAGAAGCCCTGAGAACAAAGACTGACTTGAGGGATAGTGGTTGATGTGAAGCTCAACATGACCCAGCAATGTCAGCCCAGAAACATTTGTGTCCTTGGCTGCATCAAAAGCAGCATGGCCAGAGGGCAAAGGGAGGGGTTTTCCCCCTCCCCACTGTTCTCCTGATACTCCATCTAGAGTGATGCATCCAGCTCTGGGGTCCCCAGCATAAGAAAGATGGGGGCTTGCTGAAGTGAGCCCAAAGGAAGTCACAAAGGTGATCAGAGGGATGTGAAAACAGGACAGGCTAAAAGAGTTAGGGTTGTTCATCCTGGATACAAGCAAACTCCAGGAGACCGTAGAGTG
>WEZZ01028691.1:6193-19281 GCA_013400585.1 Chloropsis cyanopogon | reverse complement strand
AACACCAGAAAAAAGGGTTTAGAGAATGAGAGAGTCAGCACTCTGGTAGCCCTCACAAATCTTTTTCGTCAGGAAAAGAAAAACTACCGTCTCCCCTTGATATCGTTGGAAAGGTTAGCAGTTAATGAAGGTTGTGCCGATCAGCTGAGCTGGAACAGCACAGCACCACTACTGTCAAAAGAGCAAGAAAATCATTATCAGTTTTCAGGAAGCCTGTTTTTTGTTAGATTGCTTTAAAACAAAATTATATCAGAGAAGTAAACAGGAGAATTTGGGAGTTAATGCCAGAACAGAATATAAGACAACTTCCTGGCACATGCTTGCTCTGCAAAAATGCCGTGGTTTCCTCTGTCCAGATATAGCGCAACCGCTTCAGCTGCGCCTAAACCACCACCACCAGCAACAAAGACACACAGGAAAAGGCAGATCTGAAATGTCCTGACATTTCAAGAGTGCAGCTGGAGTTGCAGGAGATGATCACTGGGCACATTCCACTGCCTCTGGAGGAGCTGTTTAAAGTGCATTCCTCACCCAGCATCTTGGCTGTGCAGAGCTGGGCTGCAAAGATTAATGCTGAAATATTTCAGGATGAAGAAAAGTCTCAAATGATAATATGCTGGCAATTAAATTTCTATTGGTTAAGTTCATATTGGATCACATATATGCTGCATACTTGACTTCAGAGAAGAATAGAGGTGAAATCATTTATCTCAAATTTGTCAATTTATTTTATTTCTAAATTTAACAACATTGTATATTTTGGTACACTGAACAAAAATATAAATGCATACCAGGAAAACTCTTCAGTTAAGAATTTATTTTAGTTACTTTTTACTCTCTTCACACCCTCTGGCCACCATACAATGGAACAGAGCAGTCACCATGCCAGCAAACTTTGCTAGAATGAGGAATTCCACCAGTACGGAACTAGGAAAATTTAGGTTCCCACAGACTGGTGTCAGGTAACCCCTGACTGCTCTGGCCATAATAATTCTTGCTTTCTGTATCTTTACACTATTCCGATCATGGACCATAAGTATTTCCTTTGGTCATATACATTTTCCCACTGCTCTCATGCTTGGAGATAACTATTTGCATTTGCCCATAAGACATTCCTTTCTGCTGCTTTGGCATTAGATATCACTAGCTCTCAAAACTGCCCAAGAACCTAAGAGGAGACAGTACTCTCCCATCCCCACTAAACCAAAAATACAAGTTGCACAGTAGCTACTGCAAGTTCACCTTATCATGGAATCAAAACAAGCTGCAAGCATCTCTTAACTGAGTCTGAGATCACCTTTCACTGTTACCAACAAAGAAAATTATGCCAATTAGTCAAATGTATGTTACCAATGGAAATGGTTAAGTAGTTGAAGAACGAATTGAAGACTGAGAACATTTTAAATGTAGATACCTATCTTTCCTTGGTTTTGAGCCTTAAATATTTCCCCCTCTTCCCCCTCGTTTCTCTTAAAATATATTTCCATTGCACTCACTAGAAACAACTGTTTATGTGAAACATAAATTATGAAACATCTAGTCAGATTTACTGCTTTTAATTCACTCTAAGGTCTGCACAGAAAAAAAAAAAAATAAAGATGAGTTAATATCATAGACAAAGTTTTTTTCTCTGGATTCCCTCTTCTTTTCACCAGCTTTAGGAGCCATACACATATTGTACACATCCTCAGCCCAATGTGAAGTGCTTCCAGTTCTCAGCACCACTTCTACTCTGCTGCAGAGGTCTACCTCCTGCATCCAGCACCCCTCTAATTCCTCCATGCCTTTCCTGTGTCCAACTCCATCCCACTGGCAACACCAGTGTTTGGCCTCTCAATTGTGCAAAGAGCAGAAAATCATTGGACAAAAAGCAGCAAGAGATTGAAGCACCTGGGAGCTGTGTATATAATTACTGGCCACTCCCCCAGTGTGGGCTCCAGCAGGGTCTCTTTCTGATTTTGGCAAAGACTGCAGGAACTTAGTGTCTCTGAGATAATATCCCTCACTTCCTTTGCCAAATTTGACTGAGGTGATGCTGCTGATGGAAAAGGAGAAGGGAAAGTGGAAGGAAGGAAGGAAGGAGAAATCTGGGCAAAGACTGACAGGCAGAGCTGCCACATCATCTTTGTTTTGACAGAACAACAGACTACCAGTGCCAGCCAACTCTGAAAACATTATGCCCTCAGATGCTGTGCTGTGTTTGGCCTTCTCCTTTCCAAATCTTACTGAAAATCAATACCCAGAGGAGAGACAGATCCTCAGCCCACTGCAGGATGAGAAGAGAAGCCTCTCTGAAACAGAATGTATGTATGATCCTCCATCCACCCAACATCCATCCTGGCAGTGTTTGAACGAGATGCAAAAACAAGTGGGTCTTAAAATATCATTCATACATACAAATTATCACAGCCCAATTCCATTCACCACACAACTGTTCTATAATTTGGAAACAAGCTATTTGGTGGCATGACAAATACAAGACGTCAAATTCAAATTGCACAGACATTCATTGTTCCGTTGCCATTAATACTCCTAATCTATGCCTGTGGAAATTATGTGCTTGTATTAACAACACATGAATCAGACAGCTGTGAGGATTACTTCTAGCAAGGCACCTGCTTCCCAGCCCTAGTGAGACTTCTGGGAAAGACGTGCTCCCAGAACTGTCTTTCAGGTGTGTGTGTGGAGAAGGAGGAGGAGGAGCTCTAACTGTGAGGCAATCTGAGGCAGACAGCTCTTGGAAACATGAACTATCCCAGTATCCAACCACATTACTCTGGGCTTTCTTTTCTTTATGGGGAGGAATAGGTGAAGATGAAGAGAGTAAGTGAAGTTCTTCACAGGCACATGGGAATGAAGGCTCTCACTGTCCTGCCCTGTTACTGCTCTAAGGGCATGGCAATACAATCATTGTGTGGCTTTCCTCTCCTGTTATGGCTATTTCTCTGTGCTTGTCCTCGGAACTTTTTCCTGTCACCCCTGGTCTGGTTCTCACTGAAATGAATCATGCACTGTGTACACTGCACATCCTTAGGCAAAATATCTCATGGAAATGCAACCACAGTTTAGTCACAGTTTGAATTAGATCCACTCAGGCACACACTATGGAGGGGGGGAATGTTGATTTGTTTGTTGCATATATACTGGCTGTTAATTTTTATTGCTTGTAAACTTTCTCTCTATAAAATCTGCATGAAAGCTGAACTACCATGGTAAAGGAAAGTTACCATATGGGGAAAATATGGTTGATTAAAGTGGCTGTTTCCATGCTTGCTCAGTGTTGTGACACATCTTCACGATGGGTAAGGTGATTGGCAGAGAAACAAGAGCAGTGAGCACTGATGAGTGTATGCGTCATGTATAAATGCCTGGAGCTGAGTAGGGCTTGGTTTTTCAAACTTCCCAGAGCATCCAAGCATGATTTATTGAAGATTTTTCTGCAATAATGAAGAAATTTAAAAAAATAAAATCAAATAAGTGTCACATTTCCTGCTTTAGACTACTGAATGAAAAATGAAGAAAAAGCGGTGAGACTGTCTCATGCGGGGAATTAAGGCTATTTTAACACTACAAATACTCTACAGAAGGTAAAATCCCATGTATTAGCTCCCTTCTTTCCATTCCATTCCAGGAAGGAAGGATGGTCTTCTTCTTAAACCTGAATTTCCTGATCTATCACAGACAATGAGTATGATCTGAAACTCATGTCAACTCCTCTTCCTTCAGCACCCCATCTATAAAATGTGGATAACTCTTCTCCCTTAATCTTCAACCTTGTATATTTTTTAATACAGATTATTCTATGTGTGTATGTAGATATATACTCAGAAATATGCAGACTGATTTTCCTGGCCCCTAGCTGGTATTATAAAATGAGAACAAATAGCTTTCAGTAAGGAGGAAATATGGTAGATAATTCATTAACTTATTCACTGATCTAAAAATGGACACCAGTTAGACCTGTAAGCACTGATTCTCATGAGATGCCACAGGTAGCAGAAATGTAATGCATGGGTTTCAAGAAGTTTTGCACCTCAGGGTATCTAAACATTTGAAGTTTCTTTAGAGAGGGACAAGACTATCAGCTGTCTGGGGTGTAGCCACAGACTAGCAGCCACTGGGGTGCAAAGCCCAAACACAACCCAGCCTAACCTGTTCCCTGTGTGCAGAAGCCCCTGTGCCAGTTACTGTCGGACATCTTCATTCTGTGACACCGAGAATTGGACGTGGTCCCATCATCACTGCATTCCTTTTGGTAGGCTTTGCTTCAGTCCTTGTGGACGTGATACCAGCTGCTTCACATCTCATCTCACATCCATCCTGAAAAAGCGTGGGGTTTTTTCAGACTTTCAGCCTGTAGCCAGTAATTTTCCTCCTTCGTCAGTAGCCGCTCATCGTTAAACTCCAGTCTCAATCCCTTTATTCACAGAAGCTAACCTAGAGCTATTTTTTTATTCAGCTCAAAATATACCCTGATGTCATGGCAGAAACCTCTGAGGTCCACTTTGTATTTCCTGCTGGCCTGAGGCAAGTCTTATTCTCATGTGTTCCCTTCACCAGGCCTCACTTACTTTCTCCATTCAGCTTTCTCCTGCTAACGCCCAGATTCCATGGAATGCCCTAACTTGTCCAAGCACTAAGCTTTTCTGAGGTAAGGTGAGGGCAGAGTTCCTACAGGGGTTCTCCCTCCTGGCTGGCACATCACTGCATGGGGCAGAGCAGGGATGCAGAATGTGAGAAGCAGAGCAGGGGCAGTACAGGGAACTAAGGAAGCATTTAGACAAGAGTCCCTTCTGAGCCAAAGGGACCCCAGCTTTGTATTGAGGAGGGGTAAGGTCACCATAAAGCCTCCACTGACTCTTGGTATTTGGACCAGCCTGCCATGAAATCCTCTCCTGCAGCACAAGAGCCTGCTCCATCTGTGAGCTGCGGGTTACAGCTTCTCTAGAAACATCTGCATGTGCTGAATTCATGGAAGGGAATTAGATTGTTGTACGGTGAATTAAGTCTCTGGATAACCCTGTGGGGTCTGACTGACAACAAAGGGCCATACTCCCTGGTCCTGCATTTGCATCCAATTACTGCAACTGCAGTGAGCAAAGGCCTTGGGGAAAAAAGTCAGCTTCAACAAAAGAAGAAAAGTATTGGTAATTGTTACAGGGAATACCTGCAGAGAGGGAAGATGCTCTCCAATTGCATCAAAAGCTGTGCTGCACATGTATGCACTGTGCAGCAAAAAGCTCTTCCTTTGGACAGAATGGAGAAACAAAGTAAATCTAGGTGGGGATGAAATTAGGATGCATTTCAGAAGACTCCCCACAATGTAGTAATAAAGTGAAGCTCAGCTGAAAGATAATAGTGGGACTGGCTTTTGATTTTCCAAACAAAAACTGAAGTGAAATAAGGACAAACAACCCAGAGTTTAAGTGCTAAGCATGTTACTGCTAAGCTGATGTGATCATTTGTAAACCTCATTGTAATTTGAGAGACTTTTGCTGTTCAAGGAGGATGGTTTTCCTGGTGAGTCTCCTGCTCCCAGATCCCAGAGGCACCAGAAACACCTGGTGTCCAAAAAGCAGGAGCATAACTGATGAACATAACTTTCTTTCCATTTTTGTCACCAATGTTTTTGTTCCCTAAACCCTACCTGACAACCCAAGAGCAACACTGCTTGGTGAAAAGTTTTGCAGTGCATAATCAATTATAGAGGACTAACAAACAATGTGAAAACCACAGTGATGAATTTTATTTTTAATATTTTTACAAGTAGAATAGTCAGACTTGCTCTGATCTGGTGATTTATGAACTAGCTGACAGGTGATACCTTATAATCCTCACTCAAGACCATGAAGTGCTTTCTGTCAAAAATATCAGCCCTTTACATATTTTTTAAACTTGTGTCATCTAGCCTTTCCCTCTTGGGCTTGTTAGCAATCAATGCCTGCCCAGCCTAGGCATGTTTCAAAAGGAAAGGCACATTATGGAATAATTTCTGTGGAAGAATATGAAATTAAATGCAATTTAACTTGGGTGTTAAGCAAAAAAATAATTTTGAGGGAGACTTTGCCATCACAGCAATTGAATGTTCAAATCTAACCACTGGCCAAGAATTCAATCACCAAGATGTCTCCTTTTTGGGCTTACCTTTTGAGGCCAGATATGCAGACACTTTTCCCTTGACAATTCTCCCTCAGTCACTCTTAAAATCTTAGCTAAAGCTTTTGATTCCAGCATCACTCTAATGGTGTTTCTTCTGGAGGCCAGCTAGCAAGAAGAAAAAGGAAAATAAGAGGTGTGAGAAAGTAATTTTTTGATTGTTAAATAATAATTTTACTGCTGAACTCCACAGAACATTTGGAGATACGGAAAAATGTATCACAAAATGTCCAAAATTATCACATGCACACGAAAGAAAAAAAGCAAAACGGGGCACAAAATATTACAGTATTTGGTTTTAGATGTGCTAGTCATGACACAACACTCATAAAAAAAGAAGCTCATTCTGCACTGTGATACTTGTCTCTTCTCTGGTGCCCACGAAAGGCAGCTTCCTAAGCTGAGAATTCTGGTCTCTGGCTCTGTAGTCAGCCCAGACTGGTGCTCTGGATACACGACTTTCCTTCAAGGGTCACTTTGTGGCTTTTGGGAGAACAAACAGTTACATGGTACACAAAACCAGGCAATCCAGGGACTGTAACTCCAGATGCCATGCAGCATTTGGAGATAGACAATCACCCTGAATTTACTGCCACATACAAAGAGCAGAACTGATGGGGATGAGCTATTTCACCTTTTATCCCCAAGTTCAGAGCACAATCTGTTCTGTTGCCAGGTCCATTTAGGTTACAGAGATAAAGATTTTGCAAAACATCCTTGACCTTGTCACAGTGCTTTCAAAATGTTTATCGAATTTCAGTGGAAAGAGATACATTCTATAGGGAAATAACCAGAAGGAGTGTAACACTGCTCTACTGCCAGCAGTGGTTAAAATGCCAAGGTGTATTTAAAAAATTCTAATTAAATTTGAGTTTTACAGCACCACAGGAACTGATTAAACATACGCCTTCTTTTGACAGAGCACTCTGCTCTGTCTGCTGTCGAGGGAGATATTGGGAACTGGACTCCAGCTGGCTGCTGTGCAGTGAATGGTGCTGCTTGCACGGCCAGGACCTCTCTGGGTTTCATCAGACTGTGGCATGGCCTCTTATTAGCACTGTTTTCATGGGGAAAGATTGCTCCAAATCTCAGGCAGAAGCTGTGTGAGCAAAAACCTTTCGCTTTTCTCTGGAGCGGGAAATCCTGCACAGCGCCCATGCAGAAGCGGCAGCACCTGTGAGCCCTCCCCTGCCTCTTCCCACATCTCATCTGTGGACAAGGGGACAACCCAGTCTCTCACCCCACCCATCTAGCTTTTCTGCGACTCAGCTGAACGCCAAGTGCCCTGTGGCAACTCCCTCATTTCAGCCTTGAAGCAAACCCTGCTGAAATCCCAGGGAGACCTGCTGCTATCCCGTCGCTCCCCACAGCTGGGACTGAAACGGCCCCATGTCCTAAAAATCCACTCCCTTCTAGCCTGAGAATAGCCTGTTTGAGGGTTGTTTTTTCCTGATCTCATTTATTTCCCATCACTGTCCCTGCGATTACTCTCCCTCAAGCCCTCTCTCTCCCTCCTACCAGCATGCCTTGCTTAATTCCTCCCGCGACATTATCGGCTGGGATGATGAGCAGCTGAGCTCGGTATTAGCGCTGACGCAGGCGGGCTGACAAATGAGAGCGCGAGCGCCGCCGGGTGCGCTTTCCTGGGAAGCGGGAGCTGACGGGCTGGGCTGGCAGAGAGCGAGAGCTGGCGGCTCTCGGGCCCCTTCCCTCGGCGGCTCCGGGTGCACAGCGGCACAGGGAAAAGACCCATATGCACAGGGAAAAGACCCATATGCTTCGCTGCCCTCGGCTTGCCAAGAGCCCCTGACTACCTGGCTGATCCGGGCCCTGCCCAGCGCCGTGTCACACGGCCAGCCAGCGGCTTTGCGAAGGGATTCGGCGCTTTTTATTAGGCTTTTTGTCGGTTGGTTGGGTTTTTTTTTCCGTGCGTTCACCCTCAGGATCACAAAACCTGCGTGGCATCACTGCCCAAGGCCTACTCTAGCAGGAAATGGTGGGAGATGAAGCACCAGTTGAAAAGCAAGGCATGCTCATAGTTAGTCTCCCTAGAAGAGGGACTAGATCCTTAGATTTTCACTGCCCACTGCTCCAAGGCTGGGTAGCTCCATATCCTCCATCCACCAGCCCCTAATCAACTGGGAAGCACTGGGGATTTTTCCTAATTCTCACTCCTTGGCATCAGCTGTAAATATAGTGAGTTCCCCTTTGTTCAAAAAAAACGGGTGGGTTTCCAGTTCTGCACTTGAAAATGTGTACTGAGCAATGACTGGCAGTAATTTTACATGATAAGTTCTAGCTGACTAGATTCAAAGTCTGTTTTCCCTCAGAAGACCTGCACAACACCTTCAGCTGGGTTTGTTCCATTACAGTTACTGTGATGAACTGCCAGGAAGTCACATCAGGAAAATTATACATAACCAGCCAGTATTTCTCCACTCCACTTTGTTACCAGCTCAGCCACCTGGCCCTGCATGTTACTCTGCTACTGACGCTTCTTGTGAGAAGATGTTTCTCCTTTCTGATTTGACCAGCTACAAGAGAATTACAACGTTTGTGCTCTGCTTCACGAGTAAGTCTGGACTTAGGTGTGAAAGAAGGCAAAGGAGTTCGGGGAAAAAAAAGTTCTACTCTAAAAGGCAAATGTCCATTCCTTCAATGGACACATCACACAACACAAGTAAATAAAGCTTTAAACAGCCCTTTGTCCTTTTTGTAAAGAAATTTGTAAAATTCTCAATTCCTGGGGAGCTAGGGGTCACTGTTCCCAAGGAGAAAGACTCTTGCTGTATCCCATCACAGGGACAGAAGAACCTCAGCTGGAGAGCCATTAGTGTCTGCTGGCTGGTTAGCTATGGGCTCATATTATTTTCCATTAGCCTGCATAATAGAAATCCCACAAGGATGAAAATTAAAAGAAGCTCCATACGTTCTGCATTAGGCTGCTAAAGTGTGACAGAAACAAAATGTGGCACCCAGTGCTCTGTATTGAAACCAGTGGGCAGGTGGTGGCCCTTGGGGTGTGATCAAGCGGGTCTGATTCACCACTAGATGACACTCGTGTCTCTTGAAAAGGCTCCTGCCACCCCGAATGTGGCGGCCGGTCACTGAAATTTTGAGAGTGGATTAACCTGGCTCCAGGTGACCACTCCGGGAGCCCCTCTCAGACACAGTCGCTGCCTGATTAATTGCAACTGGTTGCACATTAGGAAGCCTCACCCTATTATTTTGCAAAAGTAAGGTAGAGAAAAAATGATGACTCGACTTTTGAAATTTTGGTTCCCCTCCCAGAGAAGCAAGCTAACAAGTGCTCAGTGAGGGGGCTTCTCCTACTGCCTTGCAGAGCATGGCTGTGGATTAGCAAGAGCAGGCATTGAGCTGGTTGTCAAAAGTATGGTGGGCCCAGATACTGCAAGACCCCAAACTCACAATGAAACCATTACCAGGCTGTGCCTCAATCCTAACACTACTTTAAAAAACCACAGCGATCATATGGTGTTATGGCCAATACCCAAATTATAGTCTCTGCAAAACCAGGACAGCTCCTTGTGGCCCAGCCCTCTCAGGAGACAGAAATCATTCCTGTATGCAAGTGCTCAAATACCACAGGGTAACACACTGTAGCCACCACGATGATGGAGAACTTTCTGCATGATGCTCTTCATTCTGCTTCAGCAATTGATTATAAGATTTGATAATGCAAATTTTGGAAAGGTGAGACAGTAAAAAAAAAAAAAAAAAAGCCTGAGATTAAAAGAGCCAGTAATAAAAAGTCCATTTTTTTCCCAAGTTTAAAATGCTAGTATGGCTTTAGGTTACACAGCCATCATTCAGCACAGCACTATACAGGACACAGGCAAATATAGAACATGGTGTTTATGGACAGCTGTAATCATATTTCTGAAAATTCTCCATGAAGAAATATCCATATACTTCTGACACATGCTCTTTGATTCCCAGACAAATACCACAGGGGTGAAGCTCCTATTCCTCCCAGAAATAAGAAAATAGAACATTCAAACACAGCCTGAGATGGCAGCCCTCTGATCAACTTTAACAGGCTGATAGCACCATGCAGAATCCCACTGGATTGTACTTCCACAGATCTGCTTACAAGATGGAAGATTTCTGGTTTTTTATGGCTTAGAAAGTGATTATCAAGATAATGGGGGCAATTTGTCTGCAAGCTAGCCTTTACAGAAACTTCCTAATATAAAGATCTTCTCCCATTGTGCATCTTAACATGAACAATTATAGTCTTATGATTTTTGCTGTTTCATGTTTTCCCCAGTTTATGGTCTTTGCTTCTTCTTTTTCTATAAAAATGGAAATCTCCTTCCCAAGTACTTTTCTTCACTTGTAGTGCTGGCCAGGCAATTAACAACTTCATCCACAATCGATATGTAGAGTTTTCCTGAGAGTGTAATAAGGTAGGAGATGAAGATAGATTTTTCCCGTGTAAGCTTTCCACATTAAACCTGAGTATTTATTCCACTTGCATAAATCTACTTGCCTCCTTTTAATCATGATGATGAAATCAATTAAATACATTTTACTTGTCTGCACAAAAACTAATGAGAATAAGATCTACAGGCAAGCAGGGTATTCTTGATAATAAATTATTGGATGGAGACTCGAGCTAGCTTCTAAGACTTGTAAAAGTTAAGACTTTACTGGTGCTAGACAAGTCTGAAGACACACCAAACTACCAGTGCCTGAAACCTGCCTTTGCTCCTGTGTCAGAACAAAGCAAAAGCTGCGTGCCTGATTGGAGCTATGACCATACACAGGAGAAAACAGTCCATTTTGGGGAAGCAATTTACAGGAACAGCTTGTTTACTTTCGGACAAACAGTGCTGCCTGTGAAAGCCCCATCTCAAGCACAGCTCCTGCTGACTTCAGTGGGAATCTGCTATGAGTCAAAAGTGGAGGCTCAGTAGTGCTCTATGGAGAAGTACAATCATAATTATAATGTGGATTATAATTGGAGACTTACAAAGTCAATCAGCCTGCTTCTGGTAATATCAATAGCTGTCTGGTGGCTAAATTGCCTAGACTAATTCTTTTTTAACACCTCAGCCATAAGACTCATCATTAGACAAATGCCATATCCTAATATATACTACAGCTTAAACACAATGAGAGCTTCAATCTGTTTTTTAATTTCTGTGATATTATGTCTTTTTGCCCACATACAGGGAAAAAAAAGTTTATTGTAGGCAGAAGACTGCACAAACTGTTCCCCATCAGAAGGTTCTTGCAGTCTTCTTGTCCCTGGGAAGCAATGAGCTCCTGCAGACCTCTAGTGCATGATGACATTTGAAAAATAAACAATAAACAAATGTTTGCTGCAGCTCTTGATGCTGCAGCACAAACATTTGCTAAAAGAAATTATCAAGCTAATATGTATCAGATTCATAAATGGGAGAAAAAGGCCAATCAGCCATCCAAAATCTGAGCAGCCCCTGTTATGATCCAGCTTACTTGTACAGTTACCTACTAAGTCTGTGCAAGAATACTTGGAGGGGAAAAAACCGACCCCTGCTTATCCCAGTCCCCAATTTTCCTCTTATACAACATGCAGAGTGTGGATTTGGTTCCAGCTGAAGAACCTGTCCAGAATCAAGCAGATGCATATCCAGTGGTGATGGCACTTGTGCTGTGTCAGGCCCATTAGTGGAGCAGGCAGGGTCAGTACCACTGAATAGTACCCTGAAGTTGTCTGGAATATATTTATGCTTGTTCATTCCCTGGATCTATTTCAAAAGGCAAGCATTGTACTCGCTGACAGGAGCCCGTGTTTTCAGACCTAGGCTCCACTAGCAGTTAATTCAAACTGGCCTGATTTTCAGTGCTCCAATTTGGAGCAAGTTCCTCAGCTCCTCACCCAAGTCATTTTTAGTTAGAGACCTACCTTTTGGTAACTGATTGGGAACATTATGACCTGCCTTTAAAGGTAATGTGTTACAAAATTAGAGGGACAATTTATGGGACAGCAGATACTTCCCTTTGCAAGTTTCTAACTTCCCAATGCATTATATCCTTATAATGAGTCAATAAAACAAGTCACTGCAGCAAAATGAATGTCAAGAGGCACAATGGACAGCGGGTATTTCTGATTATTTACTCTATCAGCCTCCTGAGCAAGCACTTTTGCTTTCTGAAAGTTCATTGTGCTACCCTGTACGAGGTGAGCGCCTCTCGGTGCTTTGGCTGCACCTCCCGTACCGCAGTGAGATCGATACCGTGCACCGCTGTCAGCCTCGCTGGGGGAGGAAGGTCAGCCGAGTTAAGCCGTCAGCTGGCCCGCAGACAAAACCCGAAAACAAAAAGCAGAAAAGCCTTCAGGGCCTCTAAGGCAACTCAGGCTGGACACAGCCAGCGCCTGCATGCCCGGGGGCTGGCAGCAGCGAGGGTTCAGCCGCGGGCCAGCGGAGCTGGGCTCAGCTTTGCCGCGGTCACACACTCGGTGTTGAAAGGGGCAGAGGGGCTGAGACACACAAAATCCTTCCAGTTCACATAGATTCCTTCTCTTTCGAGTGGAACGGGGCAGACGGGGCACAGCTCTGCAGGGCCCAGATGAAAGCACAGGGCTTTGTTACTCTGCAGACCCAGTGCCTCCCAGCTATTATTTTTTACTTTATTTATAGCGCTACTCAAAACTGAGTATACATTTTGCTGTGAGGGAAATAAAAGACTAAAAAAACCAGCTATCCTTGCCTTCAGCCTCTCAGAAATTAGCCCGGGTCAGCGAGAATTCAGCACTTCTCTCCGGCAGCCGCGAGCTGCTGAGGGACCGCCTTTGGTCCCAGGGCACAGCTCGGAGCTGGAGCTCCCCGCGGGCTGCCCGGGCTGTGTCCCGTCCCCGCTGGCGGCGGGGCGTGCGGGCAGGGCTGGAAGCGGCCCGTGAGGGCAGGAGCGGCCGCCCAGCA
>WEZZ01028690.1:15330-31890 GCA_013400585.1 Chloropsis cyanopogon | reverse complement strand
AGGGGAGGAGTCAAGGGCGGGGCCACAACCCCACAGGGGATTGATGTCACTCGATGACATCGTAGGAATTTGGGGTGGAGCCGAAGGCAGGGCCGGAGAAGAGGAAGACGAGGGACCTGAGGAGGTGGAAACTAGGTACAGGAAGGGGCGGGGAAGGGGATGCAAGGGATTCTGGGAAGAAGAAGCACAAGGGTGGGGCCATGCCATGTGGCATCTGCCATCTTGTGCCTCCTAGGAGCCATTTTGAGGACTGAGGAAAGCATTGGGGATGCTAACTGAGGGTTTTACAACTGGGGAAATGGGGTCTGGGGCAAGTTCCCTGACAGCATGGCTGCTGCTGCCAGGGCAAGGGCACCAAGGGGATTTTGGGGAGCCAGGGTGATGGTGGCAGCCCTGCACCTTCTTTTGGTGGGCTGCTCCCCCCAACCCACTCGGTTTAGGGGACAAAGGGATAGGATCAGGGGATAGGGAAACTGGGGAAATTTGTCCTGGCTGTTCCTCTACTTTCTTCGACTCTAAAACAGTGGACCGAATCATTTGATACAAAGAAAAGAATTTCTGCATGGAGGTGTTCCCCTCACTTCCCAATTGCCCTATTTTTTCTACCGACTGAATTCCAAAACGCCACGGTTGTGATATCTTCTGGGGACACCCTCAGAAAGTAGATGAACAGCCATTTGACAAACTTTTTCACCAACCCTTTTGTTACCTGTTTGTTCCCACCCTCAAGGATTCCCATCACTTGGAGAAAAATCCCTCTTAAATGTGTTGAGAGTTTTGCACCCATCCTAAATCTGGGGTCCCACCTAAACCAATACAGCAAAAATCCACCCTTCCCTGCAGAAAAGGAGAACTGAAAAAACTAAATAAAAGGGCTCCGGGGTCGCAATCCACCAGAGGAGAGAGGTACATGTGCCGACCCGCCTACCGACCCGTGCCGACCCGCGCCAACCTGCGCCGACCTGCCTGCTCCCCTGTTAACCGTTGGCACACCCCAGCCCAGCCTGCGGGGGTACTTACCCGCGACCCATGGGGCAAGGCTGCAGAGAAGGTCCCTCACACAGAAGAGGTCTCCCAGGTGCTAGGAGATTGTCTCTTCCCCCTCAGGAGTGCATCCAGGGAGTCCCAGATCAGTTTTGCCAAGAGCAGCTGGCGTCCCAGGATTTCTTTGGCCTTTTCGAAGCCCAAATCTGTTTGTGGGTTCTTAGCTCAAACCCTTCGTGGGGTCGTGCCTCAAGCCGCATGTTGGGCGCCAACCTGACGCCATGCCGAGTCCACACCTTGAGCCCCTTGGCTTAGCTCAGCCGGGAGTGGCAGCACCACGCCTCGTGTGGTACAGGCGCGCCTCGTGAGACGGGCAGCTGCACTTTGCAGGGTGCAGGCGCAGCTCGCAGACAAACCACAGCACAGCACAAGGAGGGGGCACGCCCTGGAGAAACGCGGCTCCAAAACGTGGCTTCGAGCTTCCGGCTCGACAGCACAAATGCTGAATCAGAGCACTGAGTGTGAGAGCAAGGACGAGAGGAAGGCACTTTGTCCCAGTTGAGGGGTTTATTTGGGGAGGGGTAGGGGGGATAGGACACATGGGGAGACCGAGACAAAGGGCGGGGTTTTCGTGCCGCATTGGGGGTTTTATTCCTCCAGGGCTGACCAATGGAATCAATCCAGGGAAAGGGAAAGGAGTTGGGATTACAGCTCACGGACCAACGGGGGAAAAGCGGGGAGGGGAGAAGGGCAAACTAACCAACAGAACACAGTGGAAAAATGATAGACACAGAACTTTCCTGAAGAAGGGGACCATCCTGGGGAAGACTGACCCTGAACCTTCCCAAAGGGGGGACAGGCTCAGGAGGGACCAACACTGGGAGGGGCAGGGTCCACCCCGGAGCAACAGCATACAGCACAAACCATAGGGGATAACAGAACAGAACCAAATGACTTGAGAACACACCACTACACACAGCCACTTCCAGTCACCCTCAGTGAGGGTCCAGTTGCTCCCGGTACATCCCAGTGGCCTTCAACATGGTCCAAACTGCCCTCAGCATGCTCCTGGTCACTCCGAGTGTGACCCCAGTTCCCCTCAGTGTTGTCCCAGTTGTCTCCAGCATGGTTGCAGTCTCTCCCAGTTCCTCCCAGTATGATCCAGTTGCACCCAGTTGCCCCTAGTTGTCTTGGTTTAGGGTAAATTTCTGAAGTGGCTCCTCTAGAAAGCAGATTCAAGCAGCTCCTCCCCCAACCAGTTCAGGAAAATATTTCCTTGGAGAAAAGTGGAAAAAAATGTTTTATTTAACAGGGAAAGCATTCACTAGCACAGAAAATGTACAATACTAAACAATAAACCCTCTTGCTGCTCCAAAAGAGATCACAAACTCAGAAAGTGCCCTTTGTGGGCTGTAGCTTGGCTCACTGAGTCTCTTATCAGTCCCTCGAGGGCTGGAACTGCCGCAGCTCAGGCTCGGCCCAGTGGGCCACAGGTACGAGCTGCACCACTCTTTTGGGTGTTCAGTCTAGACCACGTTTAAAGAGGTCTAAAGAAAAAGAAAAAACACAGTCAAGGGAACTTCTCTGCCTCAGCTGGCTAAAAACTAAAAGCAAAGGAGAACTCTGTCCCACCATCTGTCTGTCTGCAGACAACACAGTCCAAGAGCAGGAATGTGAAGGAGTGAGTGCATCTTCTGAAAACAAGCTGTGCACTTCTTCTCCCCCCCACCTTTGCTCTCAGAACCAGTGTTAAAGGTACAAAACTTATTTCTGGGCTAAACAGACAAATGGGGATACGAGCATCATAAAGTCAACCCAAGACACTAGTATAGTCCCAGTCACTGCCAGTATGAACTCAGTGGCCCCCAGTGGAAACACAGTCACTTCCAGTTGCTCCCAGTTGCCCCCAACATGGTCCCAGTTGTTTCCAGTGCTGTCTCCTCCAGTATTGCTTCACACACTCCCAGTATATGCCAGTTGCCCCCAGCATGCTCATTCCCAATCACCCCAGTTTCTACAACATACTTCCAGTTGCCCCTAGCATGATCTCATTAATTCTCTTCTGTGCTAGCTTGAAAGCAAACCAGTGGGAGATCCCAAGATCCCATACAATTTAATAGGAAAATTAAAATAAAATGCAGAAGGACAAAAACACTGACAGAGTCAGAATACAACCTGACACCCTTTTGGTCCAGGTGTTGGTAGCAGTCCGATTCAATGGTGGCTGCAGTCCTCCTGGAGTGACAGATGTGACTCTGTTGAAGCAGTGATCCTATAGAATGGTGTGGTCTTCCTCTGAACATCCAGTGGCAGTTATGGAGCTCTTCAGTCCTCTGGAAATTCAGTGGGGATAAGGCTGCTTGTGGTGTTCCAAATCTCAGATTATATCCAGGTAGGAATGCGTCACAGTACAGCTAGTCTGTAGCTTGACAGATAAATCTGGCTATAATAAGAAACCCAGTTTGGCTCTTCTAGTTTGATACGTAAGTCCCTAGGTGAACAATCATAGGATAAATTTAAACTCAAACAGAGACCTCAACCAATCCCTTTCAACCCTAAATGCAGATTTATCATTGGCCAGGGAGCTGAGTGGTGTGAGACCCAAACCAATCAGTCGTCTAGAGCCAGGAGTTTTGAACTCCCTATGTAAGAACATTCTGAACAATAAAACATGCTGTTTGTTGAGGACCACTCAGTGAGTTTGTGTCGCCTCTGTCTCCGACCAGTGACCCCTGTCATAATATCTGGTGATTCCGGATGTGATGACAGCAGCCATCCAATGCGTACAGTGGGAAGAGACAGAGGACAGTGCATGCAGAGCCTGTACAAACCAGCAAAAAGCTGGAAATAATTAGAATGCATGCGTGAAGAGCCACAACCAGCAAAATAGCTGGAAATAAGAGCATGAGGGAAGAGCCGCCAAAATATGCAGTATGCAGAGTGGTTTTGCAATGGAAAGCTCCAAAAATCTGGGTTTCCCTTTGTAAATAACCCTTGTAAATAGAAAAATGGCACCAAGAAATATGAAAATATGTGTTTTGCTGAAAGAAAACCCCACTGTCAAGGTATGATCCTCCTTTTATTTGAATAGAGGGTAAAGAATATGCAGCAAGAATTTTTAGCTTTGCTGGCGTGGTCTAAAAACCACAGACTAAACATTAAAAAGCCCTGGAACTTTGTTTCAAACTTGCTGCAGCAATTGGAAGCCAAGCGGGACATGGGAACAGAAGTGGAGATGACACAGACACCACCTGCCGAAAGACACAGAGCAGGGCAAAGCAGCTGGTGAAAAACCAAGGGGGCAGCAGACGTTATTTACCAGAGCTCCCCTGCTGCTGCCAGCACCAGGCGTATCCCCGGAATGTCCAGATGCACCCACACCCCAGCTACAAGAACCATCTTTGGGCTCCACACCCTGTAATGCGCCACAGAACCAGCCCACTGAGAAACCCCAACATGGCAGATGCCATGCACTTTGAACGTGAGTTACCCAACATGGCGGAGAGCACATGCCGCGGGAGTTGCTCACCCAAGATGGTGGAGGCCACACGGCACTGGAATCACTCATCCAAGATGGCAGAGTGTGGGAGGTGGCCTGCAGGGGAGAAAGTGCCATGCTGAGCACCTGGGAATGATGGCTGGGGTCACTTCCGCTGTGGCACTCAGGACTTCCTCCTGTACGCCCACCAGAAACCAGAAAAAGAAGGATGTTTGTGCCACCACAGCTTCCCCTCCGAGCCTTTCTACGCCTCTAGCCTAACAACTGTAAGTTTACCAGGGCTGTGGGAAGAGAACCCTTTCCAGCAACATAACCTCTCTCCGTATGACTTCTGCAGAGGCGCAGCAGCAAAAGCGGCAGGGGAGGGCAGGTTCCGCAACAGCAGTGGCGAGACCACTGTATTGAAAAGATGCCTGTGACCACATAGCGCTCTGAGCCAGCCCCAGCTGCGCAAAAAGCCTCCACCCTGGGGAGGACCCCCTGGGCACCTGCCCCTACACTGAAACCGAAGATCAGAGCATAGGTAAAGCCCCTGCGGGGAGCCCAGCAAGCAAAAAGAGGTGGCAGAGGCGGCGAAGGCAGCGGGGAGAGGCGTGCGGGGTCGTGGTGCTTGGGGGCGGTAATGATTGGGCTGTCCCGAAAAAAATGGCGCTGACCACATGGCACAGCTGCAACATGGTGGCAAAGGGCAGGCACCCTCTCAGTGAGCCCAGCAGGGCGTCAGCAGTTCTCTTCTTATGGGCAGTGAAGAAGCAAACCAAAGAACTTAACAGCACCGGTCAAGGTAATACTGACAAAGGCAGTGCTGAGTTCCTACCCCACACACAGAGCAGCATTTGCCTAGTAAAGTGCAGCTGTCCTCCAGTATGTCAGCAGAGCCCCACAGCTGCCCTGCCTGCTGCTACTTTAACTCTGCCAAAACTCTCATACCCTGCAATCTCTCATAAACTGTGAAAAACACCATTCACTTGTTTTAAAATTATAGAAGTTTAATAGTAATGAAAATAGTGATAAAGAATCAGAACAATTAGAGACAATGAAAAGCAAAGAATTACGGATGTCCGGGTGTCTGGCATCTCACCGCCAGGCACACCTTGCTAATAAAGGTGTGTGTAAGCCTCCTAAAAACAATTGCCTATTGCATATGCATAAATCCCATACATAATTCAAACATTCCTTTCAAACTAGGCTGTTTCTGCTCAACTTCAGCTTTCCTCCCCATCTTGTAAATCAACTTTCTTGGTTCCTCCAAGTCTGAGCTTTCCTGATAAGGAAGCCATAATTCTTCTCTTGGGATCTTGGTGTCTGTCGCTGTTATCTTTATCCAGATGGGGTAGTGGGAAGAATTTCTTGATTGTCTTTTCTACTCCTTGAGCTAGTTACAAAAAAATCTTACATCACATAGTAAAAACTGTATTTACCACAGTGCTTAAAAGAAAATAATACAACACTACTTAAAAGAGATTAATACACCATAACTTTCCAAGATAACACATATAGTATTCATTTCAATATTTATGAAAAGCCAATCATAAACTATGCATTTTTCACATAAACTTATACTAAATAGAAGAAAAGATTGGGTTAGTTTAATAATCCCTTCCTCAAGAGGGAGGATTGCATCATTTTCATGTGCTAAATTTAAAATTGTTTCATATAACATATCTTTGTTAGCTAATTCTTATGCAGTTACTGTAAAGGTGTCACACCAGTGTTACAAATATGGACAACAATTTGCCAAATATGTCTTAAAGTTTATAGCACCATATTTGTTATTATTGTTAACATGCTAAAACCAAAAGTAATTTGTATAACATGTCTTTGTTAGCTAATTCTTTTATAGTTACTTTGAAGATATTACACCAATTTTACAAATATGAATAACAGATTGCCAAATATGCCCTAAAGTTTATACTACAATGCTAATTCATTTTGCTTTTTTGCACTCTGCAGACATCATGCTAACTCCATCAACCTAAAAAACAAACCCCACTGTTTTGAATTTAAATCGTCAAATGCTGACAAGAGTGTTTACAACTACGAGCTAAACTTATAGTTTCCTACAACTAATTCATAGAAACTTTCTGCTTTTGCTATTAAAATAGCAATTCCTACACAATTTAAAGAATCACTGCTGATGTTACCACTATCCCAAACCCTCATTTAAAATTACTTTTATGAATAGATACTCCTATAATAATTCTAATTATAAGCTATCCTTTGAAGCAGAAATTAACTGATGTGTTTTTTCAAAGTACCTTCCAAAGAAAAGAAAACATTAAGATACCTCTTTTCCTCTTCCAGAAACCTTACCCATTTCAGTTATGGGATTTCAAAATCTAAAATAAGTTTTTTTCTCAGTCATTTAAAAACTGTACAACAATACAAAGCTCTAAAGCTTAGAAACAATGCCATTGCCCCATACTATGGGCTTGTAAAAACCTTTCTTAAAGAAAAAAATTGAGCTTTAATGGATTTGAATCCTAACTTCTGTGCTCTGATGTCGGTGTCTGGCCTTGCAGGCGGCCAGATCACCCCACAAAGTCCTTTTCTGCTCCTGCCCTTACCAAAGAATGAAGCTGAAGTCTGTCTTCTCGTGTTCGAGGTTGTTTATTATTTCTTATCACAAACTTTTTCTCTCTGAGCCACAGAGGTCTGTGCAGCAGCTCAGTTTCTGATCGACTCCCGCCCATGGGGAGGTGTTTGGGTTCTTATAGTAAAAATTACGTATACCATGTTTACAATAATGTCCCAATACCCATCACCAACGTGAACCCACTTGTGGCTACCTTGTACCTATCAGAATGTGTCCCCGTCACCACAGAAGATGGAGGGACAGAATAAGAAGAAAGAAGGACAGGGCACACCCAGGTTCCTCCATCTTGCCTCCAGAACCCCCATTCTANAAAGAGGTGGCAGAGGCGGCGAAGGCAGCGGGGAGAGGCGTGCGGGGTCGTGGTGCTTGGGGGCGGTAATGATTGGGCTGTCCCGAAAAAAATGGCGCTGACCACATGGCACAGCTGCAACATGGTGGCAAAGGGCAGGCACCCTCTCAGTGAGCCCAGCAGGGCGTCAGCAGTTCTCTTCTTATGGGCAGTGAAGAAGCAAACCAAAGAACTTAACAGCACCGGTCAAGGTAATACTGACAAAGGCAGTGCTGAGTTCCTACCCCACACACAGAGCAGCATTTGCCTAGTAAAGTGCAGCTGTCCTCCAGTATGTCAGCAGAGCCCCACAGCTGCCCTGCCTGCTGCTACTTTAACTCTGCCAAAACTCTCATACCCTGCAATCTCTCATAAACTGTGAAAAACACCATTCACTTGTTTTAAAATTATAGAAGTTTAATAGTAATGAAAATAGTGATAAAGAATCAGAACAATTAGAGACAATGAAAAGCAAAGAATTACGGACGTCCGGGTGTCTGGCATCTCACCGCCAGGCACACCTTGCTAATAAAGGTGTGTGTAAGCCTCCTAAAAACAATTGCCTATTGCATATGCATAAATCCCATACATAATTCAAACATTCCTTTCAAACTAGGCTGTTTCTGCTCAACTTCAGCTTTCCTCCCCATCTTGTAAATCAACTTTCTTGGTTCCTCCAAGTCTGAGCTTTCCTGATAAGGAAGCCATAATTCTTCTCTTGGGATCTTGGTGTCTGTCGCTGTTATCTTTATCCAGATGGGGTAGTGGGAAGAATTTCTTGATTGTCTTTTCTACTCCTTGAGCTAGTTACAAAAAAATCTTACATCACATAGTAAAAACTGTATTTACCACAGTGCTTAAAAGAAAATAATACAACACTACTTAAAAGAGATTAATACACCATAACTTTCCAAGATAACACATATAGTATTCATTTCAATATTTATGAAAAGCCAATCATAAACTATGCATTTTTCACATAAACTTATACTAAATAGAAGAAAAGATTGGGTTAGTTTAATAATCCCTTCCTCAAGAGGGAGGATTGCATCATTTTCATGTGCTAAATTTAAAATTGTTTCATATAACATATCTTTGTTAGCTAATTCTTATGCAGTTACTGTAAAGGTGTCACACCAGTGTTACAAATATGGACAACAATTTGCCAAATATGTCTTAAAGTTTATAGCACCATATTTGTTATTATTGTTAACATGCTAAAACCAAAAGTAATTTGTATAACATGTCTTTGTTAGCTAATTCTTTTATAGTTACTTTGAAGATATTACACCAATTTTACAAATATGAATAACAGATTGCCAAATATGCCCTAAAGTTTATACTACAATGCTAATTCATTTTGCTTTTTTGCACTCTGCAGACATCATGCTAACTCCATCAACCTAAAAAACAAACCCCACTGTTTTGAATTTAAATCGTCAAATGCTGACAAGAGTGTTTACAACTACGAGCTAAACTTATAGTTTCCTACAACTAATTCATAGAAACTTTCTGCTTTTGCTATTAAAATAGCAATTCCTACACAATTTAAAGAATCACTGCTGATGTTACCACTATCCCAAACCCTCATTTAAAATTACTTTTATGAATAGATACTCCTATAATAATTCTAATTATAAGCTATCCTTTGAAGCAGAAATTAACTGATGTGTTTTTTCAAAGTACCTTCCAAAGAAAAGAAAACATTAAGATACCTCTTTTCCTCTTCCAGAAACCTTACCCATTTCAGTTATGGGATTTCAAAATCTAAAATAAGTTTTTTTCTCAGTCATTTAAAAACTGTACAACAATACAAAGCTCTAAAGCTTAGAAACAATGCCATTGCCCCATACTATGGGCTTGTAAAAACCTTTCTTAAAGAAAAAAATTGAGCTTTAATGGATTTGAATCCTAACTTCTGTGCTCTGATGTCGGTGTCTGGCCTTGCAGGCGGCCAGATCACCCCACAAAGTCCTTTTCTGCTCCTGCCCTTACCAAAGAATGAAGCTGAAGTCTGTCTTCTCGTGTTCGAGGTTGTTTATTATTTCTTATCACAAACTTTTTCTCTCTGAGCCACAGAGGTCTGTGCAGCAGCTCAGTTTCTGATCGACTCCCGCCCATGGGGAGGTCTTTGGGTTCTTATAGTAAAAATTACGTATACCATGTTTACAATAATGTCCCAATACCCATCACCAACGTGAACCCACTTGTGGCTACCTTGTACCTATCAGAATGTGTCCCCGTCACCACAGAAGATGGAGGGACAGAATAAGAAGAAAGAAGGACAGGGCACACCCAGGTTCCTCCATCTTGCCTCCAGAACCCCCATTCTAAAACCCTAAAAATCTACTTTTTCACCCTGTGCTCAGTTAACTATCATTCTACTTAAACTCTTATGGCTTGTAAATCTTCAGATATTGATGGTAATTTTTCCCAAGGGCTAAAATCAAAGGCAGTGGTGTTTTTCTCCCCATTCCAAGGTTTCTGCGAACCCAGGACAGTTCTGGGTTCCCACACTCTGAAACTCTTTACTCTTAAAGAGCCACTGCAGCCCTGTTCTGTGCTGGAGGCTTCACACCAGCATTCAAGCTGGGGACAAGCGAGCAACACCCCAAATGTTCCCATTCACAGTCCAGTCCATTTGCTAAGTCAACACCAAAAGCAAACATATTAAATACTCATACTAATACATACATTATATTAATATAATATTCACCTAGATTTCATCACCTTACGGTGTTGATACTTATACAGATACAGATGATAAAACCCAGTGGTGTTATTCGGTTGCTCCTTTCTCTGGGGATTTTACCAGCTATGTCAGAGCTTCAGCTCCCTCACAGGATGTTGAACTTTGAGATGGAGGAGTCAGGCTGGTTTCAGCATTATTCACCCCAAAAGCAGCATGACCCCACTTCTGCATTTCTCCCTGGGGGCTTTGCAAACAGTGCCTTACAGGAATTGTTTGAGCCTATTCCAGGCTGAGCCTTGGAGCAGGAACTGCCTTTCCTGTGCCATGACCAGGGCAGATCCCACTGCAGGAAAAGCCTCAGGCCAGCCCCAGCACAGTGAAGACCTCGGGCACAAGAGCAGAATGCTGTGGTAGGACCTCTGCCCCTTCCCAGGGGCTGGGGCTCAGGCCTTGGCCCTTTGGAGCCCTGAAACACATCCAGGTTTGCTCAGCACCACAGACACCTTTNTAATTTTTCCCAAGGGCTAAAATCAAAGGCAGTGGTGTTTTTCTCCCCATTCCAAGGTTTCTGCGAACCCAGGACAGTCCTGGGTTCCCACACTCTGAAACTCTTTACTCTTAAAGAGCCACTGCAGCCCTGTTCTGTGCTGGAGGCTTCACACCAGCATTCAAGCTGGGGACAAGCGAGCAACACCCCAAATGTTCCCATTCACAGTCCAGTCCATTTGCTAAGTCAACACCAAAAGCAAACATATTAAATACTCATACTAATACATACATTATATTAATATAATATTCACCTAGATTTCATCACCTTACGGTGTTGATACTTATACAGATACAGATGATAAAACCCAGTGGTGTTATTCGGTTGCTCCTTTCTCTGGGGATTTTACCAGCTATGTCAGAGCTTCAGCTCCCTCACAGGATGTTGAACTTTGAGATGGAGGAGTCAGGCTGGTTTCAGCATTATTCACCCCAAAAGCAGCATGACCCCACTTCTGCATTTCTCCCTGGGGGCTTTGCAAACAGTGCCTTACAGGAATTGTTTGAGCCTATTCCAGGCTGAGCCTTGGAGCAGGAACTGCCTTTCCTGTGCCATGACCAGGGCAGATCCCACTGCAGGAAAAGCCTCAGGCCAGCCCCAGCACAGTGAAGACCTCGGGCACAAGAGCAGAATGCTGTGGTAGGACCTCTGCCCCTTCCCAGGGGCTGGGGCTCAGGCCTTGGCCCTTTGGAGCTGCATTTCTCCCTGGGGGCTTTGCAAACAGTGCCTTACAGGAATTGTTTGAGCCTATTCCAGGCTGAGCCTTGGAGCAGGAACTGCCTTTCCTGTGCCATGACCAGGGCAGATCCCACTGCAGGAAAAGCCTCAGGCCAGCCCCAGCACAGTGAAGACCTCGGGCACAAGAGCAGAATGCTGTGGTAGGACCTCTGCCCCTTCCCAGGGGCTGGGGCTCAGGCCTTGGCCCTTTGGAGCCCTGAAACACATCCAGGTTTGCTCAGCACCACAGACACCTTTCCCTTGCTTGTCCCCACCTGTCATCAGTGCCTCCAGTGTTCTGCTCTGACTGGAACCTGGGGACACCTTCTCAGCCCTGTCCCTCACAGGGATATCTTTAAAGGACAAGAAACTTCAGTGTTTCAATTTCACTTTGACTTATTTTGAAGTTTTTTGAGCACACTCTGAGGGACTAAGTCTGATGTAAACAACACCAAAGCCCCAAGAGGGTCATTAAAGTCTTTGTGCTGCTGAGCTGGGCCAGGCTCCTGGCACAGAGGCAGCTCCTGGCAAGGGCAGCACTGTGGAAATGCAGCCAGCTACAATAAATGCTAGTTTAACCTCAGTGTCATATACAGGAGGCCATGGAAAGCAAGGTGTTGTAAGGAAAATATTTAGTCAGGTTGTGGCAAGAAGAGTGTGGTCATGGGAGTCAGTATGTTAATGGAACTATTCTATATTAGGTCAGGTTTCTGGTTCTTGTTCTCAGTTGTTTCAGAACCTGTTACAAATAAAGTTATGTTCCGAGTTTGCCTTTGTGAGTGAACCCCTGCCCTCAGAATACCCCTATGTCTTGTTATGTTCACCACAACCCCCTCCCCGTCTTTGGATCTGCCCCTCAATTGTGCGGTTTCTATGTTTGTTATTTTGCTATTAAAGATCTTTTTTTTTGGGCAACTCATGGTACCCGTCCCTCATTTATGTGATGCTCACCCGAGCCAAGCTGGACTAGGGATCACAGCAAGCCAAACTGTGATACAGTGCTGCAGAGAGACAGCTCTGCCCAGGAGCAGCTCCTGTGCACAGCCCAGCAAAGCTGGGGCACTGCCAGGGCATCTCAGGGACACGAGCAGGGCACAGACAGAGCTCACAGTGGCTCAGCACTGGCAGGGGGCTGTGTCATAGCAGCCCCTCTGTGGCTGTGTATAAGAGACGGTCCGAAAAATCCCTCATCTGCCTCACGATCATCTCCGAGGACTGAGACTGAGACCACTCAGAGACCCTGGCCTGGCTGAGGTGGGATGTTTGCCAGGTGCTGCCTGCAGGTGTGCCCGCTGGGAACTGGTACCAAATCAGTGCAGGTCACGGTGACTGCGCTGTTCTTGCTGCCAAGGTGGGCAAGGACTGCGCTGAGCCAAGCAGGAATGACCTGTCTTGTTCATCGTTCCTGTACACCCGTCCTGTTCCCGTTCCCCAGAGCAACGGGCCTCATAACAATGGCTGTAGATTTCCCCACTTTTTGGTTTAGTTGCCCCTGGCTTTAGAAAAGGACTATAAAGAGACTTTCTAAACTGACTTTCCTTTGAGATCTCCCCAGCGGACAGAAGACCCTGTGACGATGGCGACGGCTACATGGACTTCAGCTTTGGTAGCTATAATCCCCTTTACCCCCCTTTTTCTCTCTATACTTTGTTTCCTTTTTCTTTCCCCTCTATCGCATAATGTTGATGACTGTTTTTAATAAAGTGCATTGCTGTGATTTTATTGAGAGTTCCCTGTGATGCCTTTCGCACTCTTAGATCAAATAAAAGAACCATCACGAATCTCGCTTTGCGGATCGTGACACTGTGTCATAGAGCCACAGAGCAGCTGTGATGCCAGGAAGGGGCTATGTGATAACACAGAGTGCATTGTGTGAGGTGACAGATGGGGTGTGACATCACATAGTTGGTTATTCGAGTTCATCAAGCAGATAGGGCATCGTAGAGGGGACTGTGTGACATCACAGAGTGGGCTGTGACATCACAGTGTGGCTGGAAGACAACATAGAGCAGGCTGTGGTGTCACAGGTGGGCTGAGACATCACAGTGTGCGCTGCATGACTTCACAGAATGGGTTGTGACATCATAGAGTGCACTGTGAGGTCACAGTGCAGGCACTGCCATCATAAAAGGAGGCTCTGTTACATCAGAGAGAGCTCTGTAATGTCTCAGAGAAGGCTGTGTGACATCACTGAGTAGGTTGTGACATTACAGCGCTGACTGTGACATCACAGTGAAGGCTGTGACACCAAGAGCTGGCTGTGACATCATAGTGTAGCTGTATGATGTCAGAGATGTCAGGGANTTGTTTGAGCCTATTCCAGGCTGAGCCTTGGAGCAGGAACTGCCTTTCCTGTGCCATGACCAGGGCAGATCCCACTGCAGGAAAAGCCTCAGGCCAGCCCCAGCACAGTGAAGACCTCGGGCACAAGAGCAGAATGCTGTGGTAGGACCTCTGCCCCTTCCCAGGGGCTGGGGCTCAGGCCTTGGCCCTTTGGAGCCCTGAAACACATCCAGGTTTGCTCAGCACCACAGACACCTTTCCCTTGCTTGTCCCCACCTGTCATCAGTGCCTCCAGTGTTCTGCTCTGACTGGAACCTGGGGACACCTTCTCAGCCCTGTCCCTCACAGGGATATCTTTAAAGGACAAGAAACTTCAGTGTTTCAATTTCACTTTGACTTATTTTGAAGTTTTTTGAGCACACTCTGAGGGACTAAGTCTGATGTAAACAACACCAAAGCCCCAAGAGGGTCATTAAAGTCTTTGTGCTGCTGAGCTGGGCCAGGCTCCTGGCACAGAGGCAGCTCCTGGCAAGGGCAGCACTGTGGAAATGCAGCCAGCTACAATAAATGCTAGTTTAACCTCAGTGTCATATACAGGAGGCCATGGAAAGCAAGGTGTTGTAAGGAAAATATTTAGTCAGGTTGTGGCAAGAAGAGTGTGGTCATGGGAGTCAGTATGTTAATGGAACTATTCTATATTAGGTCAGGTTTCTGGTTCTTGTTCTCAGTTGTTTCAGAACCTGTTACAAATAAAGTTATGTTCCGAGTTTGCCTTTGTGAGTGAACCCCTGCCCTCAGAATACCCCTATGTCTTGTTATGTTCACCACAACCCCCTCCCCGTCTTTGGATCTGCCCCTCAATTGTGCGGTTTCTATGTTTGTTATTTTGCTATTAAAGATCTTTTTTTTTGGGCAACTCATGGTACCCGTCCCTCATTTATGTGATGCTCACCCGAGCCAAGCTGGACTAGGGATCACAGCAAGCCAAACTGTGATACAGTGCTGCAGAGAGACAGCTCTGCCCAGGAGCAGCTCCTGTGCACAGCCCAGCAAAGCTGGGGCACTGCCAGGGCATCTCAGGGACACGAGCAGGGCACAGACAGAGCTCACAGTGGCTCAGCACTGGCAGGGGGCTGTGTCATAGCAGCCCCTCTGTGGCTGTGTATAAGAGACGGTCCGAAAAATCCCTCATCTGCCTCACGATCATCTCCGAGGACTGAGACTGAGACCACTCAGAGACCCTGGCCTGGCTGAGGTGGGATGTTTGCCAGGTGCTGCCTGCAGGTGTGCCCGCTGGGAACTGGTACCAAATCAGTGCAGGTCACGGTGACTGCGCTGTTCTTGCTGCCAAGGTGGGCAAGGACTGCGCTGAGCCAAGCAGGAATGACCTGTCTTGTTCATCGTTCCTGTACACCCGTCCTGTTCCCGTTCCCCAGAGCAACGGGCCTCATAACAATGGCTGTAGATTTCCCCACTTTTTGGTTTAGTTGCCCCTGGCTTTAGAAAAGGACTATAAAGAGACTTTCTAAACTGACTTTCCTTTGAGATCTCCCCAGCGGACAGAAGACCCTGTGACGATGGCGACGGCTACATGGACTTCAGCTTTGGTAGCTATAATCCCCTTTACCCCCCTTTTTCTCTCTATACTTTGTTTCCTTTTTCTTTCCCCTCTATCGCATAATGTTGATGACTGTTTTTAATAAAGTGCATTGCTGTGATTTTATTGAGAGTTCCCTGTGATGCCTTTCGCACTCTTAGATCAAATAAAAGAACCATCACGAATCTCGCTTTGCGGATCGTGACACTGTGTCATAGAGCCACAGAGCAGCTGTGATGCCAGGAAGGGGCTATGTGATAACACAGAGTGCATTGTGTGAGGTGACAGATGGGGTGTGACATCACATAGTTGGTTATTCGAGTTCATCAAGCAGATAGGGCATCGTAGAGGGGACTGTGTGACATCACAGAGTGGGCTGTGACATCACAGTGTGGCTGGAAGACAACATAGAGCAGGCTGTGGTGTCACAGGTGGGCTGAGACATCACAGTGTGCGCTGCATGACTTCACAGAATGGGTTGTGACATCATAGAGTGCACTGTGAGGTCACAGTGCAGGCACTGCCATCATAAAAGGAGGCTCTGTTACATCAGAGAGAGCTCTGTAATGTCTCAGAGAAGGCTGTGTGACATCACTGAGTAGGTTGTGACATTACAGCGCTGACTGTGACATCACAGTGAAGGCTGTGACACCAAGAGCTGGCTGTGACATCATAGTGTAGCTGTATGATGTCAGAGATGTCAGGGAGAGGGCTGTGTGGTCAAAGTGTGTGCTGTGACATTACAGGGTGGCAGTATGACATCACAGAGAGGGCTGTGTTTCATCACTGAGGGGTTTGTGACATCATAGAGTGGGCTGTGAGGCCACAGAGCAGACTCTGCCATCATAGAGGGTGGCTCTGTGACATCAGAAAGTGGGTTTTGGCATCACAAAGCAGGCTATGGTATCACAGAGCAGCTGTGTGATGTCACAGAGTGGGTTGTGACATCACAGGGTGTCTGTGTAACATAGAGCATGCTTTGACATCACAGGCTGACTTTGGGACATCACAAAGTCTTCTGTGATATCACAGGGCAGCTGTATGACATTACAGGGTGGTTGTGTGACATTGCAGAGGTCTGTGGGACATCACAGGTGCTGTGTGACATCACAGGGGACTGTGTGAGGTCACTGGGGAGGTCACTCCACACTGGCCCCCCTCCCAGCTCCCCCCAGCGAAGTCCAACACTGCTTCTGCACAGTGGGGTCCCCTGTCCCCCCTGGGTACCCCTGCCCCTAGCACCGCAGCCTCCCCCAGAGGATGTTCCACGAGATCGACCCCAGAGCCTGACACAGGGATGGGGGACTGGGGCTGTGG
>WEZZ01028690.1:0-14990 GCA_013400585.1 Chloropsis cyanopogon | reverse complement strand
TGTGTGTGTGTGTGTGTGTGTGCATGTCTGTCTGTCTGTGTGTGTGTGTGTGTGTGTGTGTGTTTAGGTCCATGTGACAAAAGGAATACAGCGTAAAAGCTTAACAGAGCTCAAACTTAACAGGACTTAACTTATACCTTAAACGTGTCTTATCCAACATCACAATTTAGCAAAAGAACAGCACTTAACAGTATTTAACCTAACTTATAACCAATGACTTAGCAATTTAACAGAGGAGCAACACTTAACAGTATTTAACTTAACTTATAATTTGTATTAAACATAACAACTTAGCAAAAGAACAACTCTTAGCAATATTTAACTTAGCTTACACCTTATGACTTAACTTTACTTGCAGGTCAGACTGACTCAGATACCCAAGGCACTCAAACACCTCAGAGATCAGCATTTCTGCCACATTTGCCAGAGCACAGGCACTTGTGTGTGCACACAGACAGAAAGAGTCAGTGCAAGGGAACTGTGAGACATCCCCCTGGAGGGCAGGGAAATGCTCATTCTGGGTGCTTTGGCATCTCCCCAGCGGGTGAAGGGTTGAGCCTCGAGGATGGCGGGGGGATCAGCCCATGCTCTGTCATTGTTCTGGGATCCCCCGAGTGTTGCGACCCATATCTCCCTCTTCTCATAAGCTTTATGGTTTGTCCCCTGTTCCCCTCCATTCCTAAAGTTAATAGTTTACCCTACCTGTTACCCCTCTCTTGATTGACATTCCCTCTTGCTTTAATCTCCCTCTCTCTCCCCATATATAGTTTGCTACCCTTGTCAATCTCTCTTGGTTCAACACCCATGTTCCAGAACTCTCAGTGCTGTTCGATGTATGATTGGTTATTTAGGATGTGTTCTGTTTCCCATTAGTTATTATCCCCTAACCCCACCTGTGTCTCCTCCCTTGCTGCACTCCTATTGGTTCTGTAACGCCCCCATAAAGTCCCCTGCACAGAGCTCGACAGGGGCTCTCTGCTCCAGGGACCAGTTCGGATTGTATCTCCTGCAATCAATCAGAACTTTTCCCTGAGCCTGGAGTCTCCTCACTTTCCTTCACCAAGATCACTGGCGCTCGCGTCCCCAAAGGGTCCTAGCTGGAGCCTTTAGGTGTCCTGTCCCTAGCACCTGGGGCAGGTCACCCCACACTCTGACGCTGCCCAGCCTGGACTCTGAGCTAACCTGGAACCATGTCACTGTGGTGCATAGAATGATGAGGCGAGACCTCACGTTCTCAGGGAATCAGAAGGCTTTTTTATTAAACAATCAATTTCTTTTTATTGAGTCTTTTGCTAACAGCTACTTGATTGGTTAAATGACATGACGCCTCTCTACCACCATTGGATGAGATAGAGAGAGCATATTTTGAAAACACACACGAGGAAATAATAAACTGAAGTGAACAAACAACATCTGTTATTTTGAGAACAAGAAACACTTACAAAACCTCTATCAGTCTTTTCCTGAGAACATGAAATGCCTAAATGTTCTTTTTAGAGGAAAAATGTTTTTCCTTGGGAAAGCTCAGGCTGGTGCTGGATTTCTCTAAAATCCACCAAATCTCAGCCCCACAGAACCAGGTGCAGTGTCACCCAAGTGCAGCAAACAGGAGAGTTCCCAGCTCAGAGAGTATCACAGTTTAGAGTTTGCTGTGATCCCCTTGCTCAGCTTGGCTGGAGGGAGCTGGCAAAGTAATGGACAGGAACGATGGTCTAGCCCAGAAAATAAGAACTTTAATAACAAAAATAACAAACATGGAAATTGCAGAGTACAGGGACTTAATCCAAAGACCCGTGGGCATGGCAAACACAGCCAGGGATAGGGGCAAAGGTCCAACCACAAAGGTGAACTCAGAACATGACCTTATTTGAACTAGGTCCTCAGAATAAGTAGGTCCTTTGAACCAACTGAGAACAAGAACCAGAAACTTGACCAAATACAGGATAGTTCTGTTAGCATAACGACTCCCAGGAACCCACGGTTCTCTCTGTGATCTGACCAAGAGCCTGCCCCCTCAGTATACCGTTCGTCATGGTCTGAGGTTAAAGTCTTCTGTAAATGCAACTGAGGCGGAAGTCTCAGCTGGATGCGATCCCATAGGAGAAGCCCCACTCAGAGGGAGCTCGTGGCCCAGGAGAGCTCCAAGGGGCTCTATGGGAATACAGCTGGAGAACAAGATTCAGAACACTGTTCAACTCATGACTGACGTGGATGTGCTAAGTCTAGTGGGCTGCAAGCCCTGGCAAGTCAAGGCAGAACCCTGAATGAGGAAGCAAAAGGTGTGCTTAGTATGCTTTATTTAAGATCTATCATGCAAGGCCATATGTAGCTGTGCAGGTCTGTGCAGGTCTGTAAAAAAGCTCTGTGCAGAGCTCTGACTAAGTAATGTTACTCAGAAACACCAATTGTGTGTTTTTTGCTATTTTTAGCTTTAGCTGAAAAGGGATATAAACTAAGCTGTGTGAATTAATAAACTGGCTTCATGCATGCAAACCATGGAGACCCCGTCTCTTTTTTAATCGTTGATGGGGCTCATTTTGGAGCACTGTTTCTAGGGCCCCAAGAGGGGGCTATAGTCACAGCAATGTTTCATCCTGGCCACACTTGGGATTAACAGCTTTCTTTGGAAGTGTGAGAATAGAGATATTGTCCACCACAAGTGTGAGAACAAGGATGTTTTAAGGGAACAAAAACAGTTCCCAGGGCTGCTCTTACAGAAACCAGGAGCTTGTTGGACAGGAGCAGTGCCTGGGAGCAGACAGTGTTTCTGATAAGCTTCAGAGGAGCTGAGCCCAGGGGCTGTTGGCCAAGGCCGAGGCCTAATGAGAATTTCTCGGATCGCAGGGCAGCCTTAGAAGGGGAGGGGAGAATGCTCCAGCACAGGGCCCCATGGAACCAAGAAGACCATTGTGACACTCCAGGGCCCAATGGAAGAAAGCAGAACATTCTGACACTGCAGGGCCCCATGGAACCAAGAGGACATTGTGACACTGTGTGGCACCATGGAACCAAGGATCCATTGTGATACCACAGGGCCTCATGGAACCGAGGGGACCATAGTGACACTGGGGGCTCCACGGGACTAAGGGCCCTTTGTGACACTATGGGGCCCCATGAAACCAAGGGAACATGGAACAGGTCTGGCTGGTTTGACCTCCTGGGGCTGCCTGACTGGTCCAGTGGCCAGTGATGTCAACGTGGTTCAACATGCCACTGACCTTGGCAGGTTGAGGGTTGCTTCTCATCTGCTACAGAAACACTGGGGCTCCATGCTTTCCTTCCTATGGAAAAGAACTGTCGTCCTCCAGGCACCTATGGCCAGAACTGGGATTTCACCTCCAAATTTCATTTCCTTATATCCAGGGATTGTTCCCATAAGAATATGGCCAGGACAAGTCTGGCTGGCAATGGTCTCACAAGGGTCACCTCTCATCTGTCCCTGAAACCTTGGGGTGTGGGAAATGCAGGCACAGAGAGCTCCCAAGGCCTCGAACATACAAGCTCAGAAATAGAGATAGATATGTTTGACCTAAGATCTTGGAGAAGGCTTGAAGCTCTAGAATAGAATAGTGAAACAGACACAAAATAAGAAGAAAGACTTGTAGTTTAAGCAGAAATATGTTTTAAGCAAGTAGAAATATGCCTCATGTAAGTGAATAAATATGTTAAGCAAGATAATAGAAAATTTTAAAGTCTAGCAGTAGAACTTGTTATAGAGTTAAAAGTAGAAGATAAAGCAATAAGTTTCTGTAGAGTTATATGATTGGATAAAAAGAGACGCATTATAGCAGAATCGTGTAAAACATAGCAATTAATGATTGGTTTATGAAGATGCTAGCGAGCTTTGTGGAAGTAGCTGATTGGATAAGAAATATATAAAAAACATTGTAACTAGAATTGAAACAGCTTCTGATGTGATAACATTGAATGTAACAACCTCATGGTCTCACCCTTCCATGAGACAGATTTTGCAATAAACTGTCTTTTAATCACCTCATCAGTTGACCCTGTCTACTCTGTATCCCAAACACCGGGGAAAGTTCCATGCTTTCCTTCCTGTGGGAAAGAACTATCCTGCTTCTCCAGGTGCCCATGGCCAGAATTGAGATTCCACCTCCAACGCTGCCTATTGTGAGAGACTGGAGGACATTGTTGGTTTGAAACATTTCAGTGGCGAGGAAAGGGCAGGTCCAGCCATGCCCTGCCCTGTAACCCCAGCACAGCACTGCCCCGTAACCCCAATCCCCCCAGAGCCTCTATCCCAGCCCAGCAGTGTCTGCTAATCCCTGGCACACCACAGGCAACGCTCCACACCCACCTCTGGGACCCTGAGCCCAGGTCCTGTGTGACTGAATGACTGTAAGTCCCACCTGGGGAAGGGCCCAGGAAGACCAAGGGGTATTGAAGGCAAGCATGCATCTTGACCCTACCTCCTCTTGGAATTTCTATCTGAACACAGCTCCAATCCAGGAGTTAGTAGCGGTATGTGTGCTTCTCTGTATCTTTTTTGTCTTTCTTTCTGTGTCTTCTCCTTTTAATTCTCTCTTCTTGCAAATTTTGAGTAACTTCAAATTGAACAGACTTAGAATTTGTGAAGTTGAATGGGCTAAGTTAATGTTTTGAGAAGTGTTTTTTGTTGATTGAATGTTGTGTTAAATCTTTTGCCAAAGTTTCTCTGATGTTCTAAACTTCCCAGTAAAGCCTATTTTGTAGTTTTGATTTTTTGAGGAACTCTTGCTGGTATTTCTCCAGTGCATCCAAATCAGAGTACACAAACAATTGTAATTCCTTTTAAATGTTTCATTGAGAGAGTTGTTTGGGGGATGGGAGTCAGGGACTTGTATGTCCTGCTTGCCACAGCCAAAGCCAGGCTTTTACAGCCACATTCCACAGTCCATTTCCCACCTGGACCCCCTGGTGCCTCTGAGTTCTGCTGGCCTAGCCCCAGCGACACTCTCCTTGTCTGCCCATTCCCCCACGATCTCTGGGCAGAGATAGCCTCAGTGAGGACTGCTGACATCCTCAGCAACTTAGAGGCTGCTGCTGAATTTTACTGCTCCAGAGGCTTGTTCAGCCCGTTATAGATAATAATTTTATAAGCCGATTATGATTAAAAAACATAAAAAATTTATTATAAANATGGCCTGTGGTTCAGGGTGGTTCCCTCGGAAGCTGCTTATCTCGGCTGGGGCTGTCCCTTTGTGTGCACTTGATGAGAGATAACACCCATCCTCAGTACTTGCATTCCAAGAGCTAGCTTTTTCCTCCCCTTGCCCGGTTTTTACAGTTTTTATTTTAAACAAGTTTCAGCATGCAAATACAACATATATATACAGTGACATAGTACAGTTATCATTTAATATTTCACGAATTATTGACCTCTATTTATCACAAACCTTCAGCTCTTCAGTTAAGAAATTCAGTGCCCCAAAGATCATTAACATTTAAAACACTCTAAGAAGCCAAGCTTCTAGGAAGAATTTGACTTAAGTTTTCAAATTTTTTGTAGTTAATTAGGCAGATTTCAGAAGTGCATTCAAAGTGAATATATTATATTTAAAAATACAGTGAGAAGAGATTTTTTAGGTCCTGTTTAGGATTTTTTTCCTGTTAATTCATTGATATGTGCAATCTCCAACTGACGCTGAATCCAAGCACTTCTTAATGCAATTCAAATAGATATGAAAATCNAATTATTGACCTCTATTTATCACAAACCTTCAGCTCTTCAGTTAAGAAATTCAGTGCCCCAAAGATCATTAACATTTAAAACACTCTAAGAAGCCAAGCTTCTAGGAAGAATTTGACTTAAGTTTTCAAATTTTTTGTAGTTAATTAGGCAGATTTCAGAAGTGCATTCAAAGTGAATATATTATATTTAAAAATACAGTGAGAAGAGATTTTTTAGGTCCTGTTTAGGATTTTTTTCCTGTTAATTCATTGATATGTGCAATCTCCAACTGACGCTGAATCCAAGCACTTCTTAATGCAATTCAAATAGATATGAAAATCTAGCACCAAGGGCCTCTCCCCAGCACAGCCCAGCTCTACAGCCCAGCTCTGGCCCCACATCACTGCTCAGTGGCCCAATGGCCTCAGCCCTTCTGAAGGGCACAGCAGATGGGCTGTCCCTGCAAATCCTCTGTGTTCTCCTGGCAGGTTCTGATTTCCTACAGAAAAGTGCTCACCTGCCACCAGAGCCATCACAGGCTGCAGGGCCCCAGTCAGGTGACTTGGAGATTGTTTGTCATCTCCATGGCCATCGAGCAGTAACACAGAACACCTGATCCTGCCCTCAAANGAATCCAAGCACTTCTTAATGCAATTCAAATAGATATGAAAATCTAGCACCAAGGGCCTCTCCCCAGCACAGCCCAGCTCTACAGCCCAGCTCTGGCCCCACATCACTGCTCAGTGGCCCAATGGCCTCAGCCCTTCTGAAGGGCACAGCAGATGGGCTGTCCCTGCAAATCCTCTGTGTTCTCCTGGCAGGTTCTGATTTCCTACAGAAAAGTGCTCACCTGCCACCAGAGCCATCACAGGCTGCAGGGCCCCAGTCAGGTGACTTGGAGATTGTTTGTCATCTCCATGGCCATCGAGCAGTAACACAGAACACCTGATCCTGCCCTCAAACCCTGAAGTACCACAGTGGGACCCTAATCTCACAGCACTGACTCCAGGGACAAACAAGCAAAGCAGTGAGACTCTGTGTCCTGGATTGTAAGACAAGGATGTATTCTATTTCCCATCTGTTAAAGGTGGTGCAGTTTATCTTCTGTCAATTAAACAGTTTGCTTATCTCTTCCACACACCAATCCTCCCTCTGGGAAATATCTTCTCTTAATGGGCCATTGAGAGATGCTCCACCCAGGGGGAGGAGCCAAGCATCCCATCCTGGATATAATCTGAGCTTCCAGGACACCAAAGCAGCTTTCTCCACTGGATTCCCAGAGAAGCAGCCTTTTCTCTGTTGGATTCCTAGAGGAAGACCAGGCCCATCTACACCACCACCGGACCTTCAGAGGAAACTACACTCTTCTACAGGATCCCTGCTTCAACAGAACCACATCTGTCATACCAGGAGGACTGCTGCCACCACCCTGACGTACAGGGTGTCAGGTTGTATTCTGACTCTGTCAGTTTTTTTCTTTTGTACTATTGCATTTGGTTTTTTTTGTTTTGTTTTGCTTTCCTAGTAAAGACCAGTTATTTCTATTCCCATATCTTTGCCTGAGAGCCCCTTAATTTCAGAATTATAATACTTTGGAGGGAGGAGGATTACATTTTCCATTTCAAGGAGGGCTCCTGCCTTCCTTGGCAGATACCTGTCTTTTCAAACCAAGACACTCTGCAAAATCTATTCCTTGGACTTCTCCTGGAGACTAACTTAGTAAAAAGATCTAAGCCTTTGGGCACTGCACTAAGGAAATCCCCTTTGCTGATGAAACTGCTGTGGTGGATCCCAGCTGTGGGAACGCAACTGGGATGGGATAGCTGAGATGAAGAGTGGTTTAGCCTCAGTGGCATATACAGGAGGCATCAACCTGAGACCATGGGAAGCAGGATACTGCAAGGGAGATACCTGGTCAGGTCATGGCGAGAAGAGTGTGGTCATGGGAGTTGGTATGTGTCCTGGATTGTAAAATAAGTGTATATTCTATTTCCCATCTGTTAGGGGTGATCCACTTATCTTCTGTTCACTGGGCAGTTTTCTTTATATCTTCCACAAACCAATCCTCCCTCTGGGGATTATCTTCTGTTAATGGGCCATTGAGTCTCACTGCATGACTGATAAAATTGCATCATCCCGTTGTGAGATGCTCTGCCCCAGGAGAGGAGCCAAGCATTCCTTCCTGGATATAATCAGAGATTTTGGGACATCAGAGCAGCCTTTCCCCATTGGATTCCCAGAAGAGCTTGTGTCTTCTCCACTGGATTCCCAAAGGAAGACCAGGCCCATCTACATCACCACCAGACCTTCAGAGGAAAACTGTATCCTTCTGCAGGATCACTGCTTCAACAGAACCACATCTGTCACTCCAGGAGGACTGCAGCCACCATTTCAATTGGACTGCTACCAACACCCTGATCCACAGTGTGTCAGGTCATATTCTGACTCCGTCAGTGGGTTTTTTTGTTCGTACTATTACATTTCTATTTTTAGGTTTCCTGGTAAAGAACTGTTATTCCTGTTCCCATATCTTTGCCTGAGAGCCTTTTAATTTTGAAATTATTATAATTCAGAGGGAGGGGGTTCATATTTTCCATTTCAGGGGAGGCTCCTGCCTTCCTTAAGAGACACTTGTCTTTTCAAACCAAGACAGTATGTTAATGGTATGTAAACGGAATTACTCTATAATTCGTCATGTTTCTGGTTCTAGCTCTCAGTTGGTTTGGGACCTGTCACATATAAGGTGATGTTCCAAGTTCACATTTGTGATTGGACCCCTGCCCTCAGAATACCCCTATATATTGTTACTTTCACCACGCCCCTCGTCTTTGGATCTTGCCCCTCAGATTGCGCAGTTTCTGCATTTGTTATTTTGCCATTAAAGATCCTTATTTTTCGGGCAATTTCATTTTTCCCGTCCCTCTATTTTTGCCACACTCCCCCCAGCTGGACCGGACTTAAGGTCACAGTGAGCTGGACTGCGAGAGTTGGTGCCCAGAACAGGGACCATCTGATGGGCCTCTATGGTTCCTTTTGGTTCAGACTTGGTCAACCCGTAGGGCTGTCTCTCTGCTGTGGATCATTTAAGTCAAGTCTTGACGCTTTTCAGCAAGTTATGAGCGACCTTCAGAAGAGGACCAGTCGTCTTGGGAGACACCTACAAGAAATGCAGGTAAGCAGAGAGGGAACAGCTTTCCTTGTCACACCTTCCCCAATAGGGGGGCATATACCACCCTAATCCAAGTGAAACATAAACTTTAAAGAATTTAGAAATTTTAGAGAAGCTAAGATTTTAGTTAGAGATAAGCTTTATTGAGGTTAATTAAAATAAATGGGTAGGCCTTGATGAAGTTAAGAGTTAGTAGTTAACTAATAATTGATTGCTTGTCAACACAATGTTTAGTCAGCTGGATTTATAATGAAGAATATAGAAACTGACAAATGGCTTATAGAAACATAAGACAATTGCGGGCACTCTCTGTTCTGAAACTAATTGAAAACAAATAATGGGAGTTCTACGAAGGGCTCATTTGTCATATTTGCATTGAAAAGGTAGAAAGGTCAGAACGAGGAAGACTTTATTTACTTCCTCATTTTGGGACCCCTTCCCATAAAAGGGACCACTGACTCATTTCAAAGAGCAACCTACGCATGCTTAATAGCTTTTAAACTAATTAGCATACAGAGCGGAGAATGGGATGTACCAAAATTATGAATATGTATTTGTGTTTTGGATATTCAATACTTGTATAGATAAAAGGACTCTGTAATCACCTGTAAATGGTGGTGTGTATTTGAGAGCTATCTCACACACTGCCTGACATTGCAATAAAACATACACTTTCTAACTTCAGACTGTTAGAGAGTTTTTGTCTGTTACAGATGGATATCGGTACTAAATCAATATCCATATTTCTTTAATAAATCACAAGTTCTACTGCTCTGCAGGATGAGGCTAAGGCTGTCCACAATAGAGAGGGACATTTACGGATGGCACAAAATACTTTTAGCAGACCACGGAAAAGATGTTGGAAAATATGAGTTTAAAATCTCTTTTAAATGGGTGTTTCACAAACTCCCAGCCACAGCAGCGGGCTCTGCTGCGCCGGCCCACACCACCTCAGGCAGCACTGCAGAAGATGGCACAGACCATAAAATCTTTACAATAGCATTCTGGGACTCTGTGGGAATCAAGCTTTATGACCTGACTACTAGAAGAGACCCTCTAACACCCTGCATGCTGCCCGCCTTTTGTGCAAAAATCGAGACCCTAAAAGCCTAAGAAAAGAGGCACAATTCCAACTCTAACACCACCTCCCAACCTGGGACTGCTGCCAACCCCTCTAACCCTGGGGATAGAACGCAAGAGTGGAGCCTGTCCCAGACGTGGGAGCCCGTGCAAATCACAACTCCCGCCCTTTTGTGTTCCCTTTCTTCTTGCAACTTTGACTACCCTGGAATGGAATACAGGGCAGACAACACCACCATGCGTGGATGAAACCTTAATTGTACCGGTTACTTTGCTACCCTTCTGCCTCCTCCACTCAGAGTCCAAAACGGCAAAGGCCACACCTGTGGGAGTCCGGGCTTGTGGGCTGCCAGAGCACCCCACAAAAGTCTTTTTCTGCTCCTGTTGCTGCCAAAGAACGAAGCCGAAGTCTGTCTGCTCGTGTTCAGGATTGTTTATTATTTCTTATCACAAACTTTTTCTCTCTGAGCCACAAAGGTCTGTGCAGCAGCTCAGTTTCTGGCCTTCTCCCGCCCATGGGGAGGTGTTTGGATTCTTATAGTAAAAATTAAGTACACTGTGTTTGCAATAACTTTCCAATGCCCATCACCAATGTGAAAACACCCATGACCACCTTGTACCTATCAGAATGTGTCCCCATCACCACAGAAGGTGGAGAGACAGAAGACGAAGAAAGAAGAACAGGGCACGCCCAGGTTCCTCCATCTTGCCTTCTGAACCCCCATTCTAAAACCCTAAAAATCTATTTTTTCATGGTGTGCTCCGTTAACTACTTAAATTCATTCTACTTAAATTCTTGTGGCTTGTTCAGACATCAATGGTAATTTTTCCCAAGGGCTAAAATCAAAGGCAAAGGTGTTTTTCACTCCATGCAAGGGTCTCTGAGCCCCCTGCCAGGGTCTCTGATCACCCAGGACAGTCAGAAGGACATCCTGGATTCCCACACACGCCATCTCAGATCCTTCCCTCTCCACCTTCCCTGTTCCACCACCATCCCAACCTCCCTCCTATTCACCCGAACATTCTGTTGTATTACCTGCTGACCACCCCTCTATTGTGTATTCCACCCAAATCGCCATGTTGCTTCAAGGTGCCTACCTTGGCTCCACCCCCATGGGTTCAGGTCCCACCGCTCCCGCTGCAGACCATGTCCCTTAATCTTTAGGCCACACACCTCCTGGGGAAACCAGAACCATGCCCACCATGGTCCCAGAAGCACTGCTCTTCAGCATGGCAGTGCCCATGTGGCCCATGCTGATGCCTGTGCTGGAGGCCAAGCACTGCCACTACCCATCCAGCAATAAAGGTTTTATGCTTGCTTCCTCCTCCTCCCCCTCCTCCTCAGAAGACCTAGGCCCTCCTGGATCCAGTGATTCCAGTGGGAGAAGATCCGGACAAGTGTGGTAAAGGGAGGGAAATGGGAAGCGGTTTTGAAAATCACTGCTTTTTCAGGGGAGGAGCTGGTCCTGGATGGGAACCTCTACCCTACGGGCAGGTAAAGGAACTGTGTAAGGCTAACAAAGACCATGGGAGGGATACTCCTTTCTTTAACAGTCTGATATGAGCTACATTCAATGCACATGTGTTTGATTTAAAACACCCTCACAATTTAAAACAGATAATGACTGTGCTGCTGTCCCCAACTGAATTCACCCTGTGGGAAGCGGAGTGGAAGAGACTGTTGAAACAATTATTGCTTAACTATGCTGGAGACCAAGCATGGGCAATGCTAACATTAGAATACCTAGCTGGAGAGGGGGCACATACCCAGTCCAATGATTGGGCCACAAACCCCCCAAGGCCAGTGCTTGATGATATTAAAAATGCGGCAAAGAAAGCACTCATGCAGGTGCGTGATGGTAACACACCTCCTGCACAAGATTTTGTAGATATAAAGCAAGGGTCTTGTGAATCATACATGAAATTCATTGACCGCCTTAAGCAAGCCATTGAAAAACAAATCATAGAAGAGAAAGCTAAAGATGAAGTAGTCAAAAAATTAGGCATTTTAAATGCAAATCCTGAGTGCAAGAGAGTATTATGTGCCCTTCCCCCTGAGCCTGAGCCAACCTTACTGCAAATGTTTGAGGCCTATAATCACTTCAGAATGCCAGAACACTCAGCTACCCTACAGGCTCAGGCAATGGGACAGGGAGTGGCAGCGGCTTTGGCAGCAATGCAGCTAATTCCTCAAGGACCACAACAACAGGAAGGTCCTGGCCCGTGTTTTGAATGCAGCAAACATGGACATTTCAGAAGAGACTGTCCCCAACAAGAAGTGAGGACTAAGGCTCCTACCTGTTCTAAGTGTAAAAGGAGTTACTCTCACACTAACCAGTATCACCCAAAACAGGGGCGTTATGGCAAGCCGGCCTCAGGAAACTTCCACCCAAGCGCAGGACGGCCTCGTGCTATGACACAAATACCCCAGCTGCTTATGCCCATGACCACCGGAGGCCAGGTAGCTCAGAGCTTCAACACCTTGTCTCAGGGCTACCAGCAGCCTTGCACCCAGGTGCCAGGTTGGAGCTGGCAAGTGCCAAGCCAGTTCCACTGACTGATTATTTTACACATACCATATCAACAGGTCAACTTGGGCCTGAAGATCAGCCCCGTGAGCTGTTAATTTTCAGAAACTGCATATCAAAGACCAAGGGATTTTTTGTGTTACCCTCTGTGTTATCAGTAACACCCCAACAAGAAATCACTGTGTTAGCATTGTGCCCTGACCTTGCTTTATCCCCCAGGGAATGGTAATTACTTAGGTGATTTTGCTCCCCAAGCAAGACTAACAACACATCAGAGTCCTTAGTAATGTGGACAAAGATAATAAGCCACAATCGGCTTCAACTAACCTGCACACTACAACTTAACACTAAAAAAATTGTTCTTTCAGGACTCGTTGACACAGGTGCAGATGTGACGGTCATCTTACAGTCCAAGTGTCCTCCCGACTGGACTCTTACACCTACTCTTGGGACACTATTGGGAATTGGAGGTATCAGCGATGGCCTGAGGTGTATGCAGCTGATTAAGTTTGAGGGACCCGAAGGCCATATTGCCACCACCAGATCCTTCGTGGTGAGAGCCCCCATTGTTTTGTGGGGAAAAGACATTTTGTTCCAGTGGGGAATGCACCTAGAGACAAATATTTAACTGGGGCCATTGAGCAGCACGACACCCTTAAAATGACCTGGAAAACAAATAAACTCTTGTGGATCGATCAATGGCTCCCCCCGAAGCAAAACTTATGGCGCTTGAGTCTGCAGTGCAGGAACAGCTCCAAAAAGGACACATTATACCAACCACAAGCCCATGGAATACCCCGTCTTTGTCATCCAAAAATGAAACAGCAATAAATGGCGGCTCCTACAAGAAGCCATAGAAGACATGGGCACACACTGTTGCCTGTTCCTTTTGCAGTTTTAGAAGCCTTCTGATTGTTTTCATATTTCTAGCTAGGTTCTCACGCAGTTTCATGTAAATAATAGATAGTTAGCATTCTTTCTGTGGGGTAGAGAGAGAAAATGGACAGGTGAACTGTCCACTGTGGTTGAAGAGGTGAAGCCTCGACTGACCAATCTCTGTCCAGCTTGTGATTTCTACATAATGGAGTCAGACGTTTTGAATAAACCTTTTTTTCTCTCGCATGAATCCGTGCTGGACACGTCTCTGTTTTCTATGTCCTATAGCGACATCTGGTGACCGCACATGGGTATAGCAGGCATTGGTGAGGTTGCAAACTCTTCCCCCCACCCCTCTCATTCTCGCGCGGCTGTGGCGGGGCAGGCTTTGCTTGCCGTGTTTTCTCACAAATTATGGTGACTGATCAGATTTCTGATGCTGATGCCTTGGTGCTGGACCTATGGGGCATGTTCCTAGAGAGGAACTAGGCAAAAATTTCAAAGGATGAGTTCGTGGAACTCTACATATGGTCTCGGAACCAAGATTTCTTTCAGAGAAGCCAGAAGGCATTCTCTTATGAGGAATGGATGGAGGTTGGAGATTGTCTTATGAGCTTTTTGCTTGGAGATTATACCGAGGATGGGGCTCAGTTGCTGTTTATTTGGAAGGCTGTGGAGAGCTTTTTACGAAGGGTGAATCCCCATAGCTCTCGGAGTTCCAGCGCTCGGAGCAGCCTGCCCATCTTGGCCGCAGGCAGAGCTTCAGGGGTTTTTGAGAGCCCCAGGGAGTCTCCGGCGCCCATTCTGCCGCGTCCTCAGCTGCGGCAGCGGGACGGGCGGAGATTGCCCTCCCTCTCCGCCTTCCCGGCCTTGGANGGTGCCGCCGCCTCCCCAGCCTGCCCCTCCCCCACCCCATGATCCGAGGATGCGGAGCGGGCTGCCTCTGCACCTGCGTCCCCATCGGGGTGGCGCATGCGTGGAGGCGATGCCTCCGAGCGACTTGAGGCCCGCCCGCAGATGGCGGAAGCCGCAGGAGGAGGGGCAAGTGACCTTCCCCACGATCCGTCACGCAGGATGGGCGGAGTGCTTTGGCCCACCCAGAGCGTGCGGTTCTGTCTGCGGGCTTTCCCGTCACAGACGGGATGCTGTTGGGCGGGGTCTCAAGCAGTCCCTGTCCTGCGCTGGCGCGGGACGCTGACGCGAGGCACCACGCCAATTCTGCTTCCGCGTTCCGGCCACTCCCCAGGCCGGGTGGGGGCAGGCCAGAGCCAGCCGCGCTCCAATCAGCGTGGAGGTTGTGGGATTTGTCCAGCTGTCCTGCTGGGCGAGCTGCAGACGCGGTTTCTCCGTCCCCGCCTCCCGGAGGGGTGGCAGCCATAAGCGCAGATGTGTTTACTTTCAGCATCAAAGGGGCCGTAAGTGACAGGAAGCCGAGGGTCCCTCGGGGCTGAGGTTCTTCTCTGGCGGGGCTTTGGACACTTCCCCCTTGCCAGGTTACTGTGTGGCCGAAGGACAGTGGACGTTTTTCGCAGGAAGCCCGAGCAAAAGTGGACGATATGCCGGACAGCCTTTTGAGACGGCGTTCCCGGGGGAGCAGAGATGGTTCTCCCGGCCGTGCTTCAGCCACGGCGAGTGATGTTGAGCAGACCCCCAGGCAGGCATCTGC